>APFE030500088.1:56953-69549 GCA_000404065.3 Pinus taeda | reverse complement strand
AAAGAAATGGAGCTAGAGCAGCCACTTCAGGAAGAGGTACAACAGTAGGAAGTATAACAACAACAATAGGTACAATAGCAAGAAAAGGAACAACCAGTGCAAGAAGAGCACACAGCAGAGGCCCCAATTATCACTGAGCAGTAGCCACCACAAATTATGCCTCCTAGGCAAGAAACAAGAATTGAAGCTTCAGTCCTTCAAACCCCACAAAAGGAGGACATAAGCAGGAAAAGGGACAGAAAGACTCCCCTCACAACATCAACAACTCAAGGGGAAAAGAGGCATAGAATGAATCCTTTTTCAGAGGAAGAAATGCCAATAGGGCAATCTTTGGGCATGGGCCCACCTAGCATGGAGGCCTCTGCAAGTTCCTTCCAGCAGGAACAAGAGAGGACAGCAGGAGGAGAAGTTAGCTCCTCAAGCCAACAAAGAGGAGGTGATCTGAGCATCAAGCAACAGTTCATTGACATAAAGAAGAGGAATGAGCCCATAAGGCTACAATTATATAATCATCTGTTGAAAATGGCTCCCACCAACCAGCAAAGACTTATGTCTGCCTATGATGTCCAGGAGGGAAAGATGATTATGAGCCACTTCATGCCAGCTGTGATGCAGCCACAGTCAGCTGCAGACTACATCAGGACCAACCTTGAGGTCCTTGCCAAGGACATCCACCCGATGGATCAGATAGAATTACATAAGAAAACGACTGAGATGGTATATGCCTCCTTGGCAGATAAAACATTGGTGAATTACAGGCTAGAAAATAGCCTAAATAATACAACTGCCCAACTTGAGTTGGAGAGAGCATCCTCTGAAGCAAAGGACAATATAATCAAAGCTTTGGAGGACATCATAATAGAGCTTGGGCATGATCCCAAGGATGTCAAAGCTGTGCAGGAACTGTTGAAACTAAGGGATGCAGATATGGCATCATTAAGGAAGATGATCAAGATCCCAGCAACTCTTCATCCCCAAACTGAAGAAGTTGCCCAGCTGAGACATGAACAAGGATGCAGGCAACTATGCTGGTGTCACTATCTAAACAGTGATCCTAACACAAAGAAAATTTGGGAGAATCAGAGGCTGCATTGCAGGCGCATTGCAACAGAAAGTGGCAGGCCAACTTCTCCAGCCCCCTCCAGAAATAATCAATTGGAAGAAGCTCCTCAAACCACTGCCTCCTCCATTCCGCAGACGAGCAAACAGCACCTCTTACCTCAGCACCAACAACAGAGCCAGGCTCAAAGTCTTGAATGCCAGAAACTCGAGAATGAAATTCAGGTCTTGGAGGCCCAAATGATGGAGTTGAATCAAGGCCAAAGAGACTTTGGCTAGCTCAATGAAAGATATGATAAATCCAAGCAGATGTAGCTGAGAAAGGAAAGAGAAGATAAAGGCTCTCAAAGGAGGATAAAATGAGCTGGAGAAAGAGCTACACTTGATAAAAGTACAAACTGAGCTCAAGACAGTCCTATGGGCCAATATTGGCCAATCCATCACTGACCAATGGCAATATATTGAGACTATTCATGAGGAGATGGAGCTCATTGGAAAAGCACATAGGGAAATCCAAAGAGCAAGGGCATATCTAGGAAATATGCCTGAGGCTGCCAACAGAATGATCAATGTGCTTAATCACAAAACAAGTTCTCAGCTGGCCACAATGGGAATTACCAACAGGACTGAGACCATTTCGATAGTCAAAAGGGTCCTGACACTAAGAACCCTCGTACAGACATTAGAGAGAAGAAGCCAGGATATACAGACAGAGATTAATAAATTCATGGACAAATTTGTAGCATTGCAGAACAGAGGTCTTCCTAACTTAATGAGCAGCGCATGAAGACTACTTTGCCATGAAAATTATGCCAAGAGGGTCAACACCTTTGCTGCAAATCAGATTAAAGAAAAGCCCAGCACTTCAGAAGAATCAGGGCCAGCATCAGGGCAGAATCTCTACAACAGGGTAGAGAACTTTTTTTTATCATGAATGAAATCAATCACTTGTTTGATGTGCCTCCGAATTTCTATAAATATACAGAGGCGGATGAGACTATAGAGGCAATTTTAAGACATCAATTGCCCACACAGGAAGTCTGGACTGGATTGATACAATTAAGATTGTCAAACCAGAGCCTGTAATCAAGTTTTTTCCATTGAAATATGTTTGTCATGCATAGGAAAATTTTGATATATCAGCATGTATGGAGAAAAGAGGCTGAGCCAACTCAGCGAAACTATTCGGCCACCACAGCAGCACTGACAGTCATAGGTGACAGGGCCGAAAAGCTATAGGAGCGTAGAGCTACAAAGACACGTCATTCATCATTTATAACAAAGCGTTCAACCTACTCAATGACCTCCAAAGGTCAAAAAGTCTTCTGATAGAATTAAAGAGCATTCATGTTGTATTGAAAGCTGTAATGACTTCTTATCTGCTATTTCCTGTACGAGTTGGTGAAGATATTTACTTCTCAGATGACTCAATGCCTAAGATATTTTGTATGAAACATTTGTATATATTCCCCCTCTCATGAGTTTGCAGGTGGTTGTTGATTTCTCTTCTAGAGTTCTTTTGCTGTAAATTCTCAGAGAAGTAATACAAAAGCCGATGGAATTTCCAAAGCTCTGTGTTGTTTGATGCATTGTGGTGTTTAACTGAATGTTACAGGATTCCTAAGTACTTCATGGCACAATAAGTTTTCCCTAAAACTCTTCATTATGTGTTTTGTTATCTTTTCATATCTCTTTCATGCTTCTGTGCTTTATAGTTACTGGCAAGGAAAAAGAATAGTTCCAGGATTTAATCACAGATTACCCTGAACTCAATCTAAGCTATTATAAATGTTTTCTTCAGTTATAGTAATAAAGGTGTAATTCTTAATTGCTGCCCTTTTACACTATATCTTTCACAGTGATTATTGTTTCAGGAATTCAAGTTTGCTCCTGAGGAATATATCTCTTTCCCACACCCCAGCTTAGTGGAAAATTCTTAATTGCTTTTCACTGGTTATTTACATTTCACCATCATAATTTCAAGTTTGTTTTATGAAGTATTCAAATGGACCTGTAATTTCAGCTGCTCAACTCAAGATTTCAAAAAACCAGTAGCCACAGACTCCATTGCCCAATGGACTAACATTATCTGCAGATTTCCACTTTAGGTACAGAAAGACATCCTTTCAACCAAACATAAACCAAAACCCTTATTTCATAACTAGCCTAAAATCTCTACAGAACAGAGACAAACCTTAAAGAGAGAGCTCTCTTTGATTACAGTTGGGCTAGAAGCTGTAATCCAAAGATTGGTTAGTGGTTACCCCGGCCGTATTCCCTTGGAGTCAAAGGGAACAACCTGGGTGTTAACATGACTAACATCATAAGTGAGATCTTCGATGTCATCCTCTGTTGGCATGTCTCTAAAAACTAACCATGTTATAGGGGTTCTGAGGTTTGGAGGGCATCTTCAATGAGGATCTTAATCAACTCATGGTGAGCTAATTGTTGGTAATTCCCCTCCTTCACTTTGATGCTTGAGTCTATGAGTGATTGAAGCAAGAAATATGGTATGTTGAGCCTTTGATGAGGGGGCATTTCTACTCCAAATCTTAATTCTTCAAGGATCATGAAATGATAGCCATAGAAAACACTATATCTACCCTCACATGAAATGTATTTGATTAGTCGGTAGCCTACCTCACTCCATGGATATGGCAGACTTTCCCTCCTTACTCCATTTTTGTCCTCAGTGGGTTCCTCACCTTCTAAAAAGAATTTTCTTTTGGAAACCTGGCTATCTCCTTTGTCTTCTTTTCTCCATGGGATTCCTAGGGGAAGTGTGGTGACCCTGCTGATGAGATTAAGGGTGAGATCTATAGTGAGGCCCCTTATTACAACAGTGGCATGGATTCTGGTGTGTGGGGTCAGGGAGAGAGAAAATTCTTGTGCCACGTCATCATGATACCCTCTGATTTTTTCGAAAAACCCCATCCAATTATGTCTTGTGAAGATTTCAAGCACTTAAGGGTGTTGTTGGATTCTCACAGTGTTTGTGGGCTCTCTCCTATTAAACCCTCCTGTCATCTTGCTAGTGACGCTTGAGGATAAAATGAGAGGGTTGAAACAATTTTTAAAATGTAGGAGCAAAACAAAGATGACTGTGTATTTAATTCCCTTCACACAGTTGCTAAATTCACTCAAATTTAGAGTATCCTTAGTTCATTTACATGCAAAGGGGAATGTAATTTTAGAGACTACCCCTTTAGATTGTTTGTAGTGGCCAACTCTCACGATATCCCTTCTGAACTCTTCTCCACCAATCCTATAGACAGTCTCTGTGTATCTTGTAGGAAGTCTTTGTATCTTGTAGGAATTCATGTGCGTGCTCCTGTAGGAATTCCTGTGCAGTGAATGATGGATCTTTGCTTCCCGTGGGTGGCTTGGGTTATGATAGTGACTCGAGTGAGGGAGTTTCAAGGAGGTGAAATGTATGAATGCATGGGAACGATGTTTTATTTCCTCTTATGGTGATTCAGGGGAGGTGGTGTGCTGGGAGCAAGGGTACGTTGCCATTTTTGGACCATTGGTCCCCACTACCACCTCATCATTTCCCACTCCTCATAATCAGCTCCCACCTCGTAGATCTATAGTTTAACTGCTTTTTGTCCTACTCCTTCTTTGTCTTTGAGTTGACTGCAGCCACATGTGAGAGGACACCCGGTTGTGCATGTGCTGACTAAACAAAGGTGGTCAAGTTAACTAGCCACCTTTTCTCTTATAAACCAACTATCTCGTAACCCTTATAATTTTTTACTACATGATGCATATGAGAGAGTGAGCGAGATACTTACCTGTGGTTTCAATGCTATGCTATAGTTGTCAAAGACCAGAGGTGTTGCTGTGTATTTTTGCTGCATGCCATTCTTCTTCCTCCTCTTGTTGTCTGCTAATGGTTTCTCTATTTTGTAGGTATCTTTGGTTGAAGATCTGATGCTACTGCTTTGGAGCTCCTGGATCATCCTACTGAAGACTTGTTGCTGGTGTGATTGCCATTCTATGGGATAGGCTACTACAGGATTTTCTACAGGATGTCCTGTGGCTGCTTTTCCCTCAGAATTCTTTAATCATATTTCTTGTTGGGGTTGTGAGGATGGTGGCATGGATGGAAAGGAGTGGGAGTGGGGAGAGCAAAGGAAACTCAGGTGATGTTGTTTACTACTCTCTGTTTTCCCTTTTTTTTCTTTGAAGATTGAAGAAAAAACTGTTGAAACTGTTCCTTTTTTTTTGAATGGTGAGTGCAGGGATGATGATGGTGGATGAGGTGAGGTGCTAGATCATGATTAGGGTGAATTTTAGGGACCTAACAAGCCCATCGTATGCCTTCGGATTGCTTCCTATAGAATTTCTAGGTCACTGTAATTCCTATAGGATCATCCTGTAGGTTTTCAGGGGATCCTGTAGGAATACAGGGGATCCTGTAGAAAACAAAACCTTTGCATAAACCGAAGAAATGGAGTGGAAAAATGACAAAAATGATGGAGGGATGCATGGAAAGGAGTGAAAAAAATGAATATGTGAGTGGCAGGGGTCTCCTTGGGATCCTCTTTTACTCCTTAATTGTCCTTCTTGTCCACCTACAAATGGAAATTTTATGATAATTTTTTTTTTTTTTTTTAAAACAACTAGGCTACCTCAAAGAGGTTTTCACCCTAGTTGTTTGCCTTGGGCGCCTCAAGAAAGGTTTTCACCCATGGATATTCTTATTCTCTTTTTATTTTTGTTGTTTTTCCTCTTATTTTTTTCTTTGGGCCACCTCAAGAGGTTTTCAACCCAAAGATGGGACTCAGGTGCCTCATGGAGGTTTTCATCTGAGTCCTTATTATTTTCCTTTTTTCCTTAATGATTTGATGAGGGAGGAGATGGAACTTGCTCCACTATCATCACTGTTTTATTGATATCATCAACGAACTCTTGTTTTGATAAAGGTCTCTTGTACTTTTTCAATCGGTGTCCATTAACAAGAAAATGAATGGCTTCTTCATCTATGGTTTTGATTTGCACTGAATCATTATCATGGCATATTTCCACAACATAAGTTCCAAGCCATCTTGTCCTCAACTTGCGCTTTAAGTATTTATACCTAGAACCATATAACAATGCCCAATCGCCTTCCTGAAATTGCTTCTCCTTGATATTTTTATCATGCCAGATCTTCCTCTAAAGTTGAACTACCTTTGTATGTAGGAGGGCTTGCATTCTGAATTCATCCAAACCATTCAATTGGAATAATTTCTCTTTTTGTTCACTTCTAAGATCCAAATCTAGTTGGGATGCCATCCTTAATGTGTTATATTCAAATTCATGGACAACAAGGCCTTTTTCCCATAGACCAACTCATAGGGTGTGAATCCAGTGGTGGTCTTCCATGTAGTATTATAGTCCCAGGTGTCCTCAACTAGCCTTTCTGGCCAATCCTTCCTGCTATTGCTCACCACCTTGGTTAAGATTCCCTCCAATGCTCTCTTGATCACCTCCACTTGCCCATTAGCTTGTGGATGATAGGGAGCGGAGGTCATATGCTTGATCTTGTGATGGTTGAGCAAGTCTTCGATCATGTTGGTGGTGAACTGGTTGCCTTGGTTTGTCACCGGCTCTCTAGGGCACCCAAATTTGTAGAATACATTCTCCCTTAGGAACTCCACCACTTTCTCTTCTATTGTTGCCTTAATTGCCTTGGTTTCAGCCCACTTAGACAAATAATCAATGCACACAATAATTTACTGTTTTTGCTTTGAAGGAGAGTCAATAGGCCCAATGAAGTCCATGCCCCACTTGTCAAATGGCTCAAAAGTCACTTGAGGCTGCAGAGGCATTTCATCTCTTGGAGTAGGCCTTCCCATCCTCTGGCACTGATCACACTGACTAGTGTATTTTTTCACATCTTGATGAAGAGTGGGCCAATAATAACCTGCTTGTAACACTTTGAATGTTGTCCTCTTTGCTGCAAAGTGACCTCCACAAGGCCCATCATGACAGGTCAGAAGGATGTCAAAGACTTCTTCTTCCTTGACACACCTTCTCAAGATTTGATCTGGGCCATGTTTGAAAAGATTCCCCTAATCTAAGTGAAGAGGGACCTTTTCCTGACTATCTTGCTCTTTTCCTTGGAGGACAAGTTTGGTGGGAGCTGAGCTGATGCCAAATAGTTTGCTATATCAGCAAACCATGGAGAGAGAACTGAAATAGAAAATAAGTGCTCATCTGGTAACTAGTTATCCACCATTCCTTCTTCACCTGCAAGCGAATTTACCCTAGATAAAAAGTTTGCAACAACGTTTTCCTTACTAGGCTTATCAACATGGTTAGATCAAACTGTTGTAATAAAAGTAACCATCTTATAATTTGAGAATTCACATCTAGTTTTTTCATTAAATATTTGATTGCAGCATGGTCAGTATGCAAAAATGTTTGATAGCCTGTAATTCAATGCTTGGATTTGTTTAATGAATGCACAACAACCAGGAGTTCCTTTTCGGTCACTGTATAATTTAGTTAAGCCTTTGATAAGTTCTTAATGATAAAATAAATAGCATAAAGAAGTTTTTTATCTATCTGACTTAGGGCTGCTCCTATGGCTTTGTGTGAGGCATCAACATGAATATGAAAGGGGAAGGCCTAGTTTGGGCCTCTAAGAATTGGTGCAGTGGTTAACTTATCCTTTAGGATGTTTAAGGCCTCTTGACAACTTTTTGACCATATAAACTTAGAATATTTGGCCAACAAACCAAATAAAGGAGAGGCCAACTTGTTGAAGTCCTTTATGAACCTTCGGTAGTATCTAGCTAACCCCAGGAAACTTCTGAAATCTCTCTACTTTTGAGGAGATGGGACCCTTTGGATGATGGCTATTTTGTTTGGATCCACCTGCAGTCCTTCTTGAGATATTGAATAAACTAGCACGATCCCTGCAATCATAAATAATTCACATTTTTCAGGACTGAGAGATAGGTTCATTTCAATGCACTTGTGCAGTACTTTGCCTAGGTTAGACAAGGCTTCTTGAAAATCACAGACATACAGTGTAAAATCATCCATATAAATCTCCACCGCATCATGGAGTAATTCGACGAAAATACTCAAGACTACTCTCTGGAAAGTGGCAGTAGCATTATATAAGCCAAAACGAAGGACCCTATAGGAAAAAGTACCCCAAGGATAGGTGAATGTGTTCTTATCCTGGTCTTTTGGGCAGATTTGGATTTGGTTGTACCCAATGAATCCATCTAGGAAAGAGAAAAACCTTTACATTGCCAGGCCATCTATAACTTGGTCAATGAAGGGTAGGGGAAAATGATCCTTCTTTGTGGTTTTTTTCAACTCTCTATAAACGACACAAATCCTCCACTTACCATTTTTCTTGGGAACTAACACCAAAGGGGAGACCCACTCATTGTATAAATGAATCTTGCATCTAGCAGTTTTTGCGGTTCTTCTTTGACTATATCTTTAAGAGTTGAATTCATCCTCCTTTGTTGTTGCCATACCAGCTTGCAACCTTCTTTGATGTATATGTGGTGAGTACACATTGAGGGGTGTACTCCCTTCATTTCCTTGTAACTCCAAGCGAAGGCTTAGAGATTTTCCTTTAACATGTTGCATAGCTTCTCTTCGAGAGCAAAAAGAGATGGATTTATTTTCAAGGTTCTCTCTGGGCCAAATTGTATGGTTTTGACACGGAGTGGGTTAGAATCAGCAAAGCATAAGTCAATTGGATGATTGTTCTGGGTTTTATTTACTTCTTCTTCTAAAGGTAATGAACCGAGAATTAGACTTTGGAGCAGGTGATCAATCAAGTCATCCTCATCTTGCTGTCCTCCTCCCATGTTGCTTCCAAAGCATAAAGTTGGGTGGAATAAACTTCACCTTCTTCCTCCTCCTCCAACCATAAAGGTAAATCATTCTCTAGAGAAGGTTGAGCAGGAGGGTATAGGACTAATTGCTTGGACATATGCCCATTCTTGATGGTCATAATCCCATCTCTGTAGCTAATGTAAGCATTAGCCATGGCCAACGACGGCCTCCCAAGGATGAGAGGATAACCGGTAAGCTTAGCCTTAGGCTGGAGAACTAGGAAATCTACAGGGTAGTCCCAGAGTCAATGGAGACCATCACACCCTCCACAATACCCTCAAGGGTTATTGTGGAATGGTCTACAAGTTGTAGGATTGTTGTGGTCTTCCTCAATGACTCTTGGAGGTTGAGCTTGAGCATGGTGTCCTTGGTCATCACATTAATGGCAGCCCCAAGTGTAGAAATTTTGAATAATTTAACATATATTCAACAGAGATTATCCTGATCATGTACTATTGCGGAAAACATACACAATACATAAGCTCCTCTACGTTGATCATCAATATAGCAGCATCAATAACAATAAAACATCAAGAGCATTCACACATTAACAGAGTATGTATCCCGGGGAAAGCATCTCGCTAAAAAACCCCAACTATCTGTATATTAATGATTGAGTCATGTAACATTACACATCATAATACTTCTCACAAGTATCTCCACCTCTGTTACACAAAATACATCTCAGATCTGAATCAATCACTGGCTCAAATCTCCTTCACTGCTTGCCTGCCTCCGCTGCTCAATACCTGCTCAAGAACTGATGATAATTCCAAGGAAACCACATATTTACTTGGAAAAATCACGTGAGCACAAGCTACAATGTGGGAAAATACGTGGGCAAACTCATTGGCATACTCAATCCCTTGATTGTGCAAGATCTGATGCACAACTATAGTCACAACTGATAGCAATCTGATTCTCTAACACCTGTCCCTGCTGAACTGAACATGCACTGACATGCAACTGAGTTAACTGATGTATTCATTAGTTGTATTATGAGTTAATAACTTGTGAATTAATTAATAACTAATTCACCCAACTCATCTCTAGTATATTCGCCAGTTAGACTAAATACAACCAGTTTAACAAAGCTAAACTGAACACAACTCCATCAACTGCACCTACAGTCCACTAAACTCAACTCACTTGAGTTCTAACTGAAGTCCTGCATGCAAATATTAGTCATCCCATAGGTAACCACGTATTTCCTTCTGGGATCTGCATGTACCACATCCGTAGCTCATCCTGAAATGCTCCAAGAGAATAAGACAAAGTTATAGTCTAAATATTATTATGAGCTAATAATATTTGACTGTTCTATATTTAGACTGAACAGTCACTCCGCTGTGATCTAAAAATAGAAGTCCATCTATTTTTTCCAACTTGATCAATCATCCATAAACAGCAACCTGCAATCCATAGACATGATCCATATGTCTAAAAATAGACATAGTCTAAAAATAGACTTGCGCCAAAAATAGCCTGCGGGCCCACTTAGTGAAGGCGACTCTTTTCACTAAGCTCATCATCTTGTTGCAATCTCAACACTCCCTCTCAACAAGATATGGATTATCAGCAACCCCTATCCTGCCTCGGTGGTACTCGAATTTTCTCCTGGTGAGAGCCTTCGTCAGAATATCAGCATCCTGATCCTCCGTTGGAATGTACGAAAGTAACATGATCCTCCGCTGCACACAATCTCTGATATGATGGTACCTGATGTCAATATGTTTAGATCTATCATGAAATACAGGATTAGCCAAGAGATTAATGCAACTCTGGTTATCACAGTAAGTAGGATCCAAATGAGAACCGAACAAACCAACTAGGATCTTCCTCATCCATATAGCCTCGCATGCAGCCAAACTTGCTGCCATATATTCGGCCTCCGCTGAACTGAGTGCCACGGATCTCTGTTTCCTGCTGTACCAAGAAACTGTTGTCGATCCAATACTGAAGAGCCCTCCTGATGTGCTCTTTCTGTCCGTTGGGCTCCCTGCCCAATCTGCATCCGTGAAGCCACATAGCTTCACCTCATCCCCCTGTCTGTACCATAAACCATATCCCGATGTGCCTCTCAAGTAGCACAATACATGCTTGCCCGCCTTCCAAAAGAGCTTGGTAGGCTTAACCATAGCTTGTGAAAGCTGGTTAACTGCATAGCATATATCAGGTCGTGTATTGACCAAATACATCAGCGACCCCCCAACTGTCGATAAACAATGGCATCCACTTCTTCTCCCGAAGTGGCATCCTCCTTCCTCCAACCTCCAGGAAGAGGAGTATCAACAGGCTTGCAGCCATGCATGTTGAACTTCTCCAGTATCTCTTGAGCATACTTGCCCTGAGAAACAAACAGTCCACCATTGCGCTGCCATATTTCCAATCCTAGGAAATAGTGAAGGAGGCCCAAGTCCTTCATCTCAAACTCTATAGCAAGATCCTTCTTGCATGACAGTATCAACAGCTCATCACCCGTTAGAATCAAATCATCAACATACAGTACAATGATAAGCAACTTACCCTCCACCACAATCTGGTATAGGTTAGGATCTACCTCGCTCTTGGAGAATCCAAGTCCTGTGAAATAGCTGTCTATTCGTGTGTACCAAGCACGTGGTGCTTGCTTCAACCCATACAGCGCTCTCTTGAGCCTGCACACATGCGACTCGCTGCGGAAGACTTCAAAGCCTTCGGGTTGCTCAATGTACACCTCCTCCTCAATGACTCCGTTGAGGAACGCAGTCTTCACATCCATCTGATGAATGTGCCATCCCATCTGCGCTGAGAGAGCAAGAATCGTCCGTATGGAAGAATACCTTGCGACAGGTGCAAAGGCCTCCTCATAATCGATCCCCTCAATCTGTGAAAAGCCTCGGGCAACAAATCTTGCCTTGTACTTCTCCACACTCCCGTCAGCTGCCTGCTTAACTTTGTAGATCCATCTCGAACCCACCACTGATTTCCCTTCCGATCTAGGAACAATCTCCCATGCACTGTTTCTGACAATAGCATCATACTCTTCCACCATGGCGTCTACCCATGCGGGATCCTCCACAGCTTCCTCGAAAGAGGATGGCTCAGTCACAACACACTTGCTCATAAGAGCCATGTATCCAGTGTACCGATCAGGTGACTGTCTCTGCCTGCGTTGGGCTGTAGATGGTCCTACAACTTTCTCTGCATCTTGAGCCAGTCGCTCAGCTTCTATCAAGCGCTTTCGCCCTCTGATGGTTGGCGCTGCATGAGTGGTCTCTTCCACTCCATGAACCTCGTCCTGTGGCTGATCCACGTTTTGAAGCTCATCCTTAGGAACTAATAGCTCCTCATCTGCATGCAAGTGTAGCTCCCTCTCAAGCGAACACTTCATGGCTTTCTCCTCCTGAAATTTTATATCCCGTCGCACAACAGTTTTACCACTGTCTGGCAAATACACACGATAGTTGTGGGGCGTATCAGTGTACCCCACAAATATCCCAACCTCTGCAGTCAGCTCCAACTTCTTTCTAGCATCCTTCGTTACATGCATGTAAACGTTAGCACCAAAAATCCTCAAATGAGAAAGATCAGGCTTCTTACCAGAATAAGTCTCCTCAGGTGTATTCATGCCAAGTATCCTATGAGGACAACGGTTCTGCACATAAACTGTTGTATTGCATGCTTCCGCCCACAAGTGAAGG
>APFE030500088.1:4717-48882 GCA_000404065.3 Pinus taeda | reverse complement strand
TACAACCAGTTTAACAAAGCTAAACTAAACACAACTTCATCAACTGCACCTCCAGTCCACTAAACTCAACTCAATTGAGTTCTAACTGAAGTCCTGAATGCAAATATTAGTCATCCCATAGGTAACCACGTATTTCCTTCTGGGATCTGCATGTACCACATCCGTAGCTCATCCTGAAGTGCTCCAAGAGAATAAGACAAAGTTATAGTCTAAATATTATTATGAGCTAATAATATTTGACTGTTCTATATTTAGACTGAGCAGTCACTCGCTGTGGTGTCACTCCGCCGTGGTCTAAAAATAGAAGTCCATCTATTTTTTCCAACTTGATCAATCATCCATAAACATCAACCTGCAATCCATAGACATGATCCATATGTCTAAAAATAGACATAGTCTAAAAGTAGACTTGCGCCAAAAATAGCTTGCGGGCCCACTTAGTGAAGGCGACTCTTTTCACTAAGCTCCATCATCTTGTTGCAATCTCAACACCAAGAACGATCAGAGTGTGTGGGACAATGGTGCCATTGATGTGCACATCTACTACAGGGCTTCCAGGTTCCAAATATTTTGGATATATTACCTGCCCCAGCATTAAGTCAGATAGCTGCCCAATGACATTAATGGTAGGGGCATCCCTTTTTCTCCTCTCTGGATACTTGAAGCATTTCTCCTTAATCAACTTATTGTAAATGGGAACATCTTTTATTGCCTGGAGAAGGGGGATCTTTACACATAGAGTTTTCAATTCTCCCAGAAGTTCAGTCTCTTGTGGGGTAGGCTAGAGTGGTTGGGCTAATTTCTCAGGAAAGGGTGGATTTACATTAAGGATGCTTTTCTCTCTTCCTTCCTCAACCTCCCTAAGTGGAGGGGGAGGTTGGTTATCTAGGAGAACTCTCCTAGATCTCAGGTTAATCTTTTGAATTTCCACAACATAAGCTGGATATGATGTCTCTCCACTGTATACTTGTTGAGCCTGGCTATTGTTCGGGTTCGGATTTGGTTGTGTAGGCATCTGGGGTTTCTTAGGTGGAGCAGTGTGTAGGAGCTGTGGTTGGGCAGGTGGTGGAGGCAATAGAGCTAGAGCATTGTTGTATTGGGGCCTCCACCCCTAGAGTGGTGTATTCCATTGAAGTTGTGGCGGAGCATAAGGTTGAAATGACGGGTTGGCTGGCTGGGAATGATACTGAGATGCATAGGACCAAGGAGGGGGTGTAGACCAGGAAGGATGAGTAGGGGGTCCCCAAGAAGGTATAGATGTGGTTTGGTTGGGGTTGTAATATGCATGGGATGACCCTTGCATGCCTTGCTGGTTTGGTCTAGGCCTAGGAGGACTCCTTTGGTTAATGTAGCAAAGCTGCTCAGTGACCCCTTCAGCTTCTTGATATATAACTTTGAGTCTGGGTAAAGAAGGGCACTTTTATGTGGAGTGGTTTTCTTCAAGGACAGAGCAAATTTCAATATAGTTCAATGGACATTCATTCTTAGGATTCCTCCTGGTGCATCTAGGACAAAAGATGGCCAAGGGTCTCCTGCTTCTTCCTGCTTCCTTTTAATGCTCATGGTGTCCATTTGAAAGGCAATGGTTTGCAACATCTCACGTTTGAAATCTCCCAGCATGTTTCCAATTTCACCCTTGATGGATGAGTTGGAAGATGATGTATTGGCCATAGGTTGACTACCCCTACCCTTTTCCCTGGCTGCCCTAGAATGGTTTCTAAAGAGAGTCTTGATATCTTCATAGGGTAATTGGTAGATGTCTCTTCCTGCTAACAAATGTAAGGTATCTAGAAGATCTTCTCTTACTCCCTGAAGCAGGACCTACTTTAGTGATTCAGGGTCAAGTGTGCACCTGGCCCTTTTCTAACTGAGATGGAATTTTTTTTCGTAGTCTTCTAAGGATTCATCATGGCCTATGGTCATCCTAAAAAATTCTTCTTTATTATCCTTTGACCAACAGTAGTCCCAATATCTGTTGTTAAAGGCCTGCTGCATCTGAGCCCAAGTTTTGATGCTACCTCTAGGTAAACCCATGAACCAACGCAACGCTGCATCCTTGATGGTAGATGGAAATAATTTTAACGTTTTTTCATCATCTGTATAGTCATAGGTTCAACATATAACAACAAACTCAAACAGGAAAGTGTCAAGGTCCTCTGTGTTTAGGCCATGGAAATGAGGTAGGGCAGAGGGGCTTATATTTTTCATCTTAGTGTCCCCATTGGTTTCCTTGATGGGGAAGGCACCCTCAACTTTCTCTCTATTCCCTCTGTCATTTCGGTTCTCAACCATTGGTTTAGTAGGAATGGGTTCCTCTTCTTCTTATTCCCCTGTAGGTTCTTCAAATATGTCAAGTTACTCACTTAAGGGTTCCTCCAGTTCACAGCCACCAAAGAAGAGAGAAGGATGGCTGTTGTATGCAGTGGGGTTATTTGGCAAAAATTTCCCTAAGTTGTCCCTATTCCTACGAGGCATGAAAGGAAATATTTTTGGGTTGGTTTTGTATTATTTTTTAAAACTTGGAAAGTACTTGTAGAATTGAAATTGTTGATTGAATGAAAATTATTGACAGAATGAAAAAGCTACTTGTTGAATTCAAATCCTACTTGCAAAATGGAAAGGAAAGCAAATAATGCAAAATGAAAGAAAGGAAACAACTAGATTAATTTTGCAGAAGTAAACTAATGGAAGAATATTAAAGACAAGAAATAGAAGAAACGAAAGCAGTAATCACATTCTACATAGTCACCTCCCCTGCAACGGCGCCAAAAAGTGATGAGCGCCAATATTGCAGCAAGGATGTTGCAACTCCTGGGCTACCAGCTTTACTTATCAACCCGAGGTTTGTACAAGCTTGGAGGTGATAGTGTTTTATGCACAAGTAAAAGTGACGGTTCTTCCTGTTGTCATTGTTTAGCTAGCGAGAGACCATTGGGGTTCCAAGCCAGACTTCTATAGAGTCAAAAGAAGCTTGATTCTTTAATGGAATAAGGGCAAATCTACTCTAAGAGAGTTACTCTACTGCAGTAATGGAAAAAGAAACCAACATGTAATGCTACACCACACCATACCCTAATTAATCATTTAAGAAGATATGCTAAGAAGAATTGCTAAATAAACACTAAAAAAATGCTACTTTATAAGTTGCAGAAGTAAAAAGCATCAAACAATACTAATGTGCAAGCAAAGAAACTAAACTAAATCTGTTTTCATTTTTTTGGTTTTTTTTTGGAAAAATCAAGTGTGCAAACTAATTGTTCTTGTGGATGTGACAGGTGGATGGAAGGTGTTTGAGGATGGCTAGAAGGTTTCTGAAGTGGTTGGATGGTGTGGAGGGGTCCTAAGAGGCTTTTGTGACTTCTTAGATGTTTCCCATTAATTCATCCTCAAAACAGGCCATTTCAGGAAAACCTACAGGATGTACTAGAAACCTAGAGGATGATCCTATAGGAATTACAGGAAACCTAAAGGATACAACCAAGATTTAATTGTGAGGTGTTGGAGGTGTTGGGAAGCTTGGGAAAGGTGTGTTATGGGTGGAATGGAGTGTTAGAAGGTGTAGGAGCACTCAGGAGTCAACATCCAAGATAAGAGATAGCTAGATTCACTTAATGTATCTAGGGGAATTTCTTTGAAAAATGATGAAAAACTAGTGAGGGTGATGGTGAAACAAGGGATGGCTAAGGTGGATGAAGTGGAAGGTGGCTACTGGTGATGAAGTCTTGGTCTCCTCCTGAAGTACCTTCTCTGCTTAAAACATGAGTGTCTTCCAAGAACTATGCAACAATATACATTTTCATAAACTAGAAAAGCATGAATCAATTGCCTATATTATGCATGGAGAAAGTTGTTGAAGAGAATGAAAGCATGAGTGATATATTATCACATAAATGGAGATAGAAAAAGATGAAAATGAAATATTCCTTGCAACATGAACCAAATACTGAATCCAAGACAACAAACTCCAAGGCTCATACAAGAACTAGAAATTTGTGTTTTTGGGGCTGCTGAAGGGTCCCTTCCTCAAGTCTTGGTCCTAGAGGGAGGAAGTGAGGCCAAGACACCTACTGACAACCTTGTGGTGATTTTTTTTCTCCTTGCTAACCTGCTACTTGAAAGAAGGCACAAATGGAAGCAAACTATCACACAACCATTCTAATCTACACTACTATAATGGAAAGGTATATACTAAGAAAATGAACAATTAAGCTATGAATCTACACTAGCATACATGTACAATAAATAGGAGCCGTGGCTGCTAAGGTTGGGCCCTAAACCAAGAGCTTCAACCCTCTGAGTTAACTCAGTGTTGGCTCAAAACAATCTCATTCTTATTACCAAAACAACAGATTACATCAAAAAAACTGTCACAGGTATTGCAACTCAAAAATAGAGTAGAGTTTTACAATAAAAATCCAAATCCTAATGAGGTCCTAGGCCCCTCTACTTATACATCTGAAGTCTCCAATGAGTTCCTTAAAATTAGGGAGGCTCAGCTCCAAAACTCGAGATAAACTGGTGCTTTGTCTTTGACTTGCTCAGCTGCCTTCTAGTCCTCATGATTTGGTTGTTTGCACTCCGAGTTGATGGAGGAATATTTCAATGGATGGCTAGTAAATGAGGAGGATTTACCTCCTATAGTCCATCTACTTGTCCCATTCAAGTTTTGACCTTGGTCTTTGCCAAAATTCCTTTCTTTTCTCCTTTAATCCTGCATTAGATGCACATTAGACCACAAAGCAAAATATCCAACTCTAACTCATCTCATAAACAAAATATAATCAAAAGTATGTCGTAAGTTATGAGAATAGTTGGTTCGACTAAGCTAGGAGGTGAATTAAGGCCCATATAATTACCCAATGATGAGGCTCATCAAGCCTCTTCTCTGCTTGCCACGTTTCCCAGTGCTTGGAAAACCGTCGTTGGTCAATACCGTTGATTGCCACCCATCTTGATAGCCCTTGCTAGATGTTTGTGATATTGAGAGGGGGGTGTCATGATGAGCCTCCATCATTGATCTCCATATCGATGATATGATCATATCGCCATCTTGACACTCCTCTACCCATTAATTCTTCTTCTTGTTGACCCGTAGAGACCTCCTTTGATGTGTGTGGTGCCTGATTTTGCTTCAAACTTGCATGGTATTTAAACTCTTCTTGTTTTGTCCGAGTTATTTGTATTCTTCCCTACATAAACATTCTAGCACAATCCCATTGGACCTACGTGTAGGGAGGGCTCCACCATCGTCCAATCAAAACATTCCCCACTATTGTCAGGTCTATGTCCACTTGACGCTTCCATCCCAATGATAACCTTTGTGACCATTTAAAATATTCTATGACCTATCCATCAGGCTTAGATGTATATCAGGCTCCATCGTCGGCCAAACAAAGCTCCCTCTTGCAACACTATCAGATCGCGTCCGCCCGGTCCTTGGTTAGCTGATCCGTTAGAAAGCTCCATCATATTTGGAAAAAATGCTAAAATAACATGCCACTAAAGGGTCCTTTAGCTACTTTTGGCACTGCAATTTTGACTTTCGAGATGATTACTTTGACCATCGATAAAATTCGATCTAGAAGCCCATTTTCAGACTTCAATATGCCATTATAAATCTCTTTCTGAGCATAATCCAACTATGCTACAACCGAGGACATTTGAGATGATCCTCTTTATTCATAAATTCCATCAAAGCATGGACCTCCCAACCATCATAGTCATCATATCATGGCTTCTCCAATAAACCTGCTACTATGATGATTCTCTACAAGAGACTACAACAACCATGGGATGTCCCCTAAGCTTGACATACCATGCACTTAAATGCTAGCCCCAATTACCATCACAGCTAGTCTAGTGGACATCAATGTCAAAGTCTGATGCCACCAAGATCAATGTTAATCAGGTTGACTAGGCTAGTGGACATAAATGCCAATGCCTACTGTCACCTACCTCAATGCTAATTTGGTTGATATCAATGCCAACACACTTGCAACCACTAGCGATCTAGACAATGCCAAATATCCAAAAATCTTTCCCTTTGGAATTTATGGCAACACCTCAACACTTCTCCACATTGATGGTCAATCCTCATGTTGCTTCCACACTTCTCCTTGCATGATCCACTAATGGCTTTCTCTCCTCTACATGGGTCATCACAACTTACTATTTTTCTCTCCTCTGCATGGGCCATCAAAACTTACTTTCCCCCTTTGACATCAATGGAAAAGGGTTACAAGATGCTTCTTCTCCCCCTTACAGTAATTGACCGAAGGTTAAGTTATTAATGTGCATTCCACTTTGCTAACTTCTCTTCTCAAGGGATGATGTCTCTAGTGAGGCCTATGAAGTGTGTCATCCAAGATCAACTACACTCATCCTGGGTAGAGACACCTGCAAAACTAAACACTAGAAAACCAAGTCCTTATTCCTTTCTTGTAGCTAATCCTGCTTTATAAACTCGACATATGTGATATGTTCCCCTTGAATATATATTGTCTCTTCTTTAAATTCCCATACAACTCTCGTCACCTTATGGCTATTGAATGAGTACTCTTTCTACAAATGCATCTTTTGTATCAATTAAAAGAAATTTATACCAATTAAAAGTTCTCATGGTATTGTTCTTGAATGCAAATACCAGCCATTAGTGATGCATTGAGCTTGTTTTTCACTGTTTTTGTTGTTGTTTCTTCATAGATTATGCTCACTTCTCCTGAGCATATTAATAGTCACTACTGCTCTCCTTGAGATCATATTGCTACACATATGGATTGTTACTTGAGTAATGCCAATTGCACCACGAAATTGTTACAAATCGTATATTGTACCAAGAAAACTCTCATGTTCTCCTTTCAAAAGGAAATGTCCATTTATAAAAAAAGGTTTCTCTACTTGAACCCAAGACTACCAATTGACATAGCAATACCAATTGACAACTCAGGGACATGAAAAGCTTGTACCAATTATGTTTCCTGAACACAAGACGGCTAGGCATAATCAAACTCGGAATCTTAAATGAAATAAGGGTATTTCACCCAAGATGCAAACCTTTCATTTCCTCTGCAATCTTTCTTCCTATGGTTGAAAATTTTTTCCTGCTACTGCTTACTAAAGAAACTTCCCCTGAGTCAGTGCTCTTTGATCTCCTACTTATACTTCCTTGCTTCTTTTTGGGGACTAATCTTGTGGAATTGACTTAACTATGGGCCTCTTGTCATTCCACACTTCTGCTGCAACTCATATTCTTCTCACAACTTAAAGTGTTTTGAACTCTCCATAAAACCAAACTAATTGAATTATGTTGTCCCTTGCAATGTTTATACATTTAAAATAAATAAAATCATTACTGTAATAAGCAAGGGGACTTGGTCATACCTCCAATTCTCAAATGCATCACTCTGTATAAGATTAACTATTCTTGCATCTGAATTATTTGGCCTCACTTGAGGCCATTCTCTTGTTTTAATCAAGAGAAATAGAGGATCTACTCCACTTGAGTAGATTTTCCTCCTCCTTATTCCAATGCTTCAATGGTCAAGTCCCGGCAAGAGAATTATCTTTTAGTTTTTTTTTTAGCCTACATTGGTTTCATTTAGGTTATGCTAATTGGAAGGGCACTCATCCCTTCTTTCCTTTTTCTTTTTTTTCCATATCTTCTTTCTAGATTTTTTCCATATAGAGGGGTTTTGTATGAGGGTAAGAGGATATTTATTCTTGTTTTTCTTTTGATTTATTTCTCCTCTTTTCAATTTGATCCTTTGACACGTATCATTGAAGATGTACTTTTTATCCTTTTACCCATCCTCTAATTTCATTCTCAATGACTAAGTTGCTCCTTTTGCATGTACTGAGAAGAATCCTTGTTCTTCTCATATCTGCAGCTCGCTATCTTGTGCCCAATATTGCCACAATTGTAGCATTCTACATGTCTTAGGAATGGGGCGAAAGGATTATTGTGTCTGGCAACATTCTTTTCAAACCCACTATTGCTATCACCATGCTTATTTCTAGTCGTCCTATGCCTTCTTGGATCACTGCTCCCCAACACATTTTATTTTCTTGCAAACCTTGTACAATATATGGCTTTATTCCGAAAATTGTTGCAAGAAAAACAATAACCATAAAAGGGCTTTTGAGGACTGAAGATACCTTTATTTTGAGTGCTTTGTCCTTGAGGGGGAAAGGACCTTCGATGGTTTTTCATGAGACTTCCATGGTTGTCTAGATTGTTTCCTTGCATTCTTCTTTGTTGTTGTGTATCTCTCTTCTACTACTCTACTTGATGTTGTTTCTTAACATTATATTGTTGTATTTTCTTCTCTTATTGTTGTTGCTTTCCAACAACTTATTTTCCTTTTTATTGTTGGGACCTTCAACTTCCTTTGTTCTATTGGAGCTTGATTCTTCTTTGCGACCTAAACCAGCCTTGATGAGAGGGGATCTCTACTTAGAAAACAGTTTATCCAAGGCCTTCCTGCTCTTTTCAAGCTTCTGATATTGAGACAATTCTTTATTTTCCCTTTCTATGTCATGTCTCAATGAGACAACTTTAGCTTGTAATCTCTCACATAAGGCTTATTTTTCATGCAAATTATTGGTGAACATTTCATTCAATCTACTAACCTCTCCTTGTTGATAATTTAGATAAATAATTATTTTCTCAACTTTTGATTCTCAAGCTCACATTCTTGCAGCTGATCATTTTTCCTGGGGTTGGATTTTGATAGCTCCTTATTCTATTTTAGGGAAGAGATGAGATTCTTCCTAAAGTAGATCCTTTCATTGAGATATTTTTCTTAATTATCAGAGGTGCGAGCATAGCCACCACAAAGATCTAAATTCCTCTTTGTGTCCATGGAATCTTCCACAGATCTGAGAAGTATTCCATATTCATCACTAACGGGGCTACTCCTATCCTCTTCATGGGATATACTCTCTTCTTCTCCCGAGGATCCCTCATTTTCTATTTCTACTAGGTAGGTCTATCTACATCACTTCTAGATGCACTTTTATCCTCAAAACCTTCACATGGAACATCTATAAGATAAATGACCTACCCTTTTATGTTTACCATAGAGCAATAACATACCTCCTAAGAAGCATTACCTTTCTTCTAATTCATCACCATCATCAACTTGAGAGTTATAAGTAGTATTTTTTGCACTAAGAGGTAGATCCCCAATTTCCTTAGCATCTCTTTTATGGGATTCTTTCTTCGTCTTCTTCCTTCTCCTCTTATATTTATCACTTCCAACACCATGTTGTGGTTCACTACTCGAGAAACAAGGGTCTTTGACCTTCTCTTGAGCCACATTGCTATCTCTTCCACATAGACAATATGACGTGTCCAACATTTCCTTTGTTGTCTCATAATGTCTCACTTTATCAACATCCGACTTTGACAACCCTTTCATGATAATCCCCTTGGTTTTTTCACTAAACTTATTCTTCTCTCAATATTCTTTAGACAACCAAACATCTTCATTCATGACCATTAAATAGGATCCCATTCTAGTCCTCTAGAGTTCATAGTTTGATACATTTAAAAATGGAACTCCCTCTGATGATAGCCAAACATGATTAGCCATTGTTTCCTTTTGATCTACCTTCAAGAAGTTAAGTTGTTCCTAAAGGAACCAAGATTTGATACAAATTGTTTGAAACAATGCTAAGACTGAGAGGGTGTGTGAACTGGTATTTAGGCTAGCTTAAAATTTTATGGTAATTTATACTTCCCAATAACATCCAAATATGGAGGAACTTCCCAAGTGATCTTCCAACTCATTCAAACTTCACGAATGCATGAATATGGTGCAATGCCACATTTGGTACCCCTGCAAAAAATGGAGGACTTCTCCCAAAGCTGTCAACCCACCCATCCAAGTGTCCAAACACTTTATTAAAGGCCCAAAGCCATTTTAATTCCATCACTGTAAAACATAACCTCTGCGACCCCTTTTTAAATTATATTACACACTTTTTCAATTCTTCCAAAATGCTTTTAGCTCCTTTTCTAGTGCCTAGCTTGCTTTTCCATCACAGGACCAGATGCTATGGTCTCCAGCTAGGCCTATAGGCACTAAACTTCTTCCCTAGCCTACGAGGGCTTAATTCCTTTTATAAACTTCTTCGTTCCCTTGATCTTCCACTACATGTATCTTCATGCTGACGCTTAGCCCATAGTTCTCAAACTTGACATTATCTTTTGTGCCTCCCTAGTAAACTTTCAAGCTCTTATAGGTAGGTTTAGCTGTCCCGTGGGGTATGCTCGAAGTATGCACCATCCAATAAAAAAACCCGCAAGGTTGAGTTATCCCGATGGGGTCCTCCCACAACACCATGGGCCAATAACATTGGTCCTAGGCTTAGTTATCTCTCACAGTGCCCATGTCATCTCGACACTTAGTCAACCTCACACTCCCTCTGTGTGTTACTACAAAACCTTTCAAGCTATGACCAATAGGATGACATCATTTTGATGTCACCTTTGATCAGTAATGTGTTGCCGCCTATCCCACTCTCAGAGAGGAGAGAGAAAGGGTCCCCAAACTCTAGTTTTGTGAGCAAAACCTTTATAGGAATTTCTTAAGGGTCTAGTCTCTTCTCCACTTACCATATTGCCAAGTGCTTAGAAAACCATCGTCGGTCAATATCTCTGGTTTCCACTCATCTCGACACCCCTTGCTAGTGTTTATGGTATTGAGAGGGGGGCTTCAGGAAGAACCATCATCATTTATATCTAGATTGGTAGTATTGGCATATTTCCATCTTGACACTCCACCCCTTAACTGTTATGCCTGTTGACCCATCAAGGCCTCCTCTAATGTTGATGGTGCTTAATCTACCTCTGAATTTTCATGTTATTTGAACTCGTCTTGCGTCATCCCAATTCTTCATCATTTCCCTTGCATAAACCTTCCAAGGCACTCTCGTCAGGCCTACGTGTAGGGAGGGCTCCATCGTCATCCAATCAAAATGTTCCCCGCTGCTACTAGGTGCACATTCCCCTGACACTTCCATCCCAGTGCCCACCTTCGCAGCCCTTCAAAAACTTTCAAGACTTATCCATTGGGCTTAGCTGTAGAGTGGACTCCACCATTGGCTAAACAAAACACTCCCCGCTACAATGTTGTCAGACCACGTCTGCTCAGTTCTCTGTTAGCTGTTGCCCTAAACTGCTCCACTATATTTGGGAAAGTTGCCAAACTAACATGCCACTAAAGGGTCCTTTAGCTACTTTTGGCACTGCAACTTTGACTTTGAAGGTCATGACTTTGACTGTCGATAAATTACAATCTAGGAGGTCATTTGCAGACTTCAATATACCGTTGTAAGGTTTTTTCTAAGTACAATTCAATTGTGCCACATCTAGGGGCATCTGAGTTGATCTTTTAATCCAGAAATGCCTTCAAAGCATGGACCTCCCAACCATCATAGTCGTCATATCATGACTTCTTCAATAAGCCTCCTATTATGGTGACTCTCTACAAGAGATTACAACAACCATGGGACTCCCCTTGAGCTTGATACACCATGCATATTATTCCTAGCCCCAGTTGCCATCATAGCTAGCTAGTGGACATCAATGCCAACATCTTCTTCCACCAAACTCAATGCTAATCTGGTTGACTAGGCTAATGGACATCAATGCCAATGTCTATATTTACCTACCTTAATGCTAATCTCGTTGACATCAATCCCAATACACTTGCAACGACTGGCCATCCATCTATACTTACCTACCTTAATGCTAATCTCGTTGACATCAATCCCAATACACTTGCAGCGACTGGCCATCCATCCAGACAATGCCAATGGTTGAACAATATATTGAAAAACTTTTTAATTAAAAATGTATGTTGTATGCTACATTTGATCGCATTTACTTATACTTCCACTCTTTACTTAAATTACATTAGATGTATTCTTTTAATCCTATTATCATACTTTTCTAATCATTTTAAGGCATTAACATATATTAAGATAACTAATATACACAACTATTAAAGCACCTGACATTCCATTAACATACCAAAATAGTTGAAAAAAACATAAAATGCAACAAAAGACTATTGCAACCAAAGATCACGGGGGCTTAAATTCACAGGTTTGATTGGCCTCAAATACACCTGTAGTTTAAGGTGCGGCCTTTGGGGGAGCAATAAACACCAGCCAACGACCTAATTTTTACCTAGTGTAACAGTACGATGCATGAGGAGGTCATACCGCTTATAAGGAGCATTATTTGCTTAATGAGGGACGAAATTGCAAAACGATGGAAATCATTAAACAGCAAAAGCAATTAAAGCTTAAGCCTCCAGGAGATAGAAATATATCCGTGTGTTTTAAGAAAACAGATTGAGGAATTTCAAATTTATTTACAATAACTTTGAAATAGGAGCCAATGATTTTTCATTTTCC
Organism: Pinus taeda; assembly: GCA_000404065.3. Taxonomy (NCBI): domain Eukaryota; kingdom Viridiplantae; phylum Streptophyta; class Pinopsida; order Pinales; family Pinaceae; genus Pinus; species Pinus taeda. Next base: position 36,456 of record APFE030500088.1, on the reverse strand, counting down.
AAATCATCCAACAATCGAGGAAAGAGCAAATTAATGAGGAAAAACACTTGTGTTCATTTTCCAAATCATCCAACAATCGAGGAAAGAGCAAATTAATGAGGAAAAACACTTGTGTAATGTGCTGCAATGTACATTTACCATTAAAACAGTGAAATATGAAGACAAATTTTCACACTGTAACAATACCTATCTTTATAACTAGTGCTCATAAAAGTCTTCAGAGCGGCAATTAAATATTAAGAACAATCACCAAAATGCAAACAGTTAATTTTAATAGTTGGCAAATGCAAGTTCACAGCAAAATACTTTTAATAGTTAGCAAATGCAAGTTGACAGCAAAATACACAATAGGCAGAGGAAAATCAATGTACATGGAAACATTTTTTAGCCTATAAATCCAAAGGTATTGGATTTAGCCAGGCTGTTTTGTTATGAGTCTATCTATAGGTCATCTGTTTTGTGATTAATCTCTAACTTCATCAACGAAGTATCGGTAGCATGTAGCATTCCTCTTCTTTTTCAGTCAAAGAATCCCTCTTACAGGAACAATATATAAAAAAAAAACAGCATAGAGAAGATTCCCTTAACCAAGAGATAGCCTGAATGTCAAGCCTCTTAATTTTTACTTCTTCAAATAAATTTATTTTTATTCTTGATATTTAGAAATTTTTATTATAATTCAGTTGTTAAATCACAGTGAGGATAGTTATTGGCAAATACAAATTGATTTATCACTTTTATTCAAAGAATATTAGACTACCTAGTATTACTCCTAATAGTATGTAAAAATAGGGACTTTCATTCCTATTAGAAGCTTATGGATCTTGGGCCATTAACATATTTTTTTATGTAAAAAAAATAAACTCAATCCAATAAAAACAGTTTCTTTCTCTTTATATTCCAGAAAAAATATCTATATTTTTTTTAAATAATATTTTTTTCTATAACTTATATTTATTTAACATAAAAAAATACAATTATTAATAACAGATAGCAACCTAATTAGCTTCCAATAGACATATTTTGGAATCTAATGAATAAGAGTGAATTCAGGAAACTTAGCCTCTATCCATTTTATTCTAAATTATTTTTGAAATTTACAATCCAGAAAGATGACAAATTAACCCATACTCACTCTATTCTAAATTATTCTTTGAAATTTACAATCCAGATAAACTATTCTTGAAATTTACAACTCTACACATAATAACCCTTCACACCAACAAGCGGATCTCTTTCATATTGTGCGGATCTAATTCGAATCATTCTGGGAAGCAAACCATAACCCAAACATTTCAAGGAAAAAAAGAATTTAACAGCCTAGGACAGGCAACCTTCTAGCCTCTTCGAAAACCTGGGTTCCCGGTACCCAAAAATCCAAACGGGTCACAATTATAGCTATGAGATCTTCATAAAACCCTACTTAAAGAAAATGATAGAAAACCTCATTGCCATTAAAACTAGGAAAATTCTGAAAACAATTTGGGTATCACACCATACATATCCATACAAATGTCACAGAACCAAGTAAGAACAAATGCATTACAACGCAAAAGAATCTGATACCTTCTCAGTAACTATATTGAATGTAAAGGTTATGCTTAATGCGAGGAAATGTACCGTGGTGAGCATATGTGTAACCTGCCCTCCATGAGTAAACATGGTCCCCAGCTCTGAGATCGCTTCTGTCCACCTTGTTGAAGAGAAAGCCCATTCTGATTAATTGAACTGAATCACGATGGCGCAATGCAGAGAGGCCTGCCTCGGAGTCGCGCTATCGAAATAGAATGCGCTGCGTTTTCCGATTTGCAATAAAATGTAGGAAACTCTAGGTTTAAGCATAATTCATATAGGTACTATGATTGGACAGCGACGCCATGCGTAGATGGGACGAACCACCTGCTTGCTGTACGCGTCTTGGAACCGCGGATACATGATGATCGAATGGACACTTGTGTTGGGAATTTGCCGAGCACTTTCGTTAGTCAAACTTCTGCCCGGCCTCGAGAAAATAATATGCTCTGCTCCGCACCAACATCATTACTCGTACATTCCGTACAATTTAGACGTGATTGTTGACAGTCTTTGGAAACTTCGTCTCCTCGGTGAGAGGAACTCACCACATCAAAATCTTTAGCGAAGACAAAATAAACTTGGTGATTGTTAATGAAGTCGAGTTTGAATGGTTAACTTGCAGGTTGCTGTCCTCCACCTACTATCAGAAAAAATAGAAGAGAGAGATAGTGATTACATATAAATTATCACAGGTACAAATCATCATTACAATTCACACATTAAAAACAAGACTGATTCTTTGTGAATCTTAATAACAACTACACATAACATAAAAACATTACTTCCAAACGCTTATATTTTTGTTGCTTTTCCAACACTTATATTTTGATGCTTTTAAAATAATTTGTATTTGTTACTTATAAGCTGATTCACCTAGCAAATAGCGATTGAATGTGATGTGAAATCTTAACAAGTAATTTATGTTTACTCCTTATAATCTAAATCGCCTAGCAGAAAGAAAGCAATTGCATGTGATGTGAAATCTTAACCAGATACGATTTCAGATGGATATGATATCTCATCAGGACACTAGTTCACACATGTTGGCCATCTAAAAGGCCTTATAGATTTTAGTAAAAACCAAAGTGAAGTCAATTAGTTATCATGCATGGGCATGTGGAGTTGCTAAAAGAAAAGACACATTTTACTCTCGATGGGAGATAGCAGATAAGGAACTATTCTCCCCAGTGGCCTTTGTGGGAGATAGGAACGCTTCTACATATTAGGAGGGTTCATAAAGCTTTAGCTAAAATATATGGTCTACTTTGATGAATACAAAGCTTCGATGGAAACTCACTTTGAAAGTATTATTTATTTGTAGCTTTTGTAAAGCTTCAAAGGAAACTTAAGTTTGAAAGTATTTTTTTTGTAGCTCTACAAAATTGAATAGGGATTTATAACAAAATGGATGGAGTTTGTGAACTTACTTGAGAAGTTACAATGATACATGATCACTAATTTGTAACGGAGATGGGCTATGATGATGATATTTAAGTTCCTTCATATGGTTTTTTATTTATTTTTTGGAGTGTTTTATTTTATTTTATTTTTTTGAGTATTTTTTAAAATTGTTGACCAATTTGGTGAGTTAAAAAAGTGGTTTATTATTGGGTGTTCAGTTATGGTTAAGAGGTAGGTAAAGATAAGAAGAACGGAAACTAAAAGAGGGTTATTGGTTGCCACTAACAATGTTGCATTATGTGAATGGCTTTATCTTTTTGCTAGTTTTTGGCATATGTTGTATGACTTCCCTGGTACCAATCAATGATTAATTATATTAGTTTGTCCATGTTTGAGATTAAATGTAGTAAAGTACTAAAGTTCACATTCTAAATGTTGACAAAACACTTTCCAAAGTTGGTGAAGGAAATATGCATCACTATTAGATGTGATGGTACATGGTACATGTTGATCTAAAGGATATCTAATCATGTCGAAAGAATTGTTTTGCAATTTTTCAAATTTTCATATGTATGGTGCTGCAAAGGAATAATGTCAATCTACGGAAGCAATATATGATTAAAAATCATATTAAGGTTTCTGAAATGTCAGAAACAAACAATAATGATTACAAAACACATAGCAAAAAGTTTAAATTGGTAAAAATTGTTAACAAGATCGTTGTACTAATTTACCCCTCCCTCCAACAGAAATAACAGAATAATAAAAAATATAAATAAAGATATCATTTAAAAAAAAAAATACAATTAAAAATACAATTAATTTAAAATAATAATAATGTCAAGTCTTACTAGCACAAGCAGTTGAGGATGAGCCTCGTCAGCAAAGCAACCCGGGATCAAACCTCATGGAGGTTGTTGCGCCCGTGATAGGGGGAGGAGACACGCTAAAATCCTGTCAGTTTAGGGTTGGTGTGGCCTAGACCAGGTGCAATCCTCGAGTGACTTTGACAACTTAGATGCCCCTGGGTCACGATTTCTCAAGCCACGGGTTAAGCCTGGATGAACAAAAACAACTTGACAATAAAATAATAATAGTAATAATTTTTTTAAGGGTGGTTCACATACAATGAGTGACCACTAAAACAACTTGACAATAAAATAATAATAGTAATAATTTTTTTAAGGGTGGTTCACATACAATGAGTGACCACTACATCTACGGGAAAATCAGGTATATCAACCGGAAAGGATCTACCGGTAGGCCAACTATAAATACCCTAATTATTAATAACATTAAAAAGATAATTAAAAAAACACTAGAAAAACATAAATCAATAAAAAAAAAAATTTATATTAAATTAATGGAAACACATTTTAAAAAAACAACTAACATTAAATTAAATAAATAATAAAAAACAATTTAAAAAAACCTTAAAATTAATAATAAATTGAATGAATTTTTAAAATTGTGTTCTCCAAATTTATTGTTATTTACTTGATTATTATTTTTTTTTTTAATTGGTTTTTTTTTTTATTTTTGTTTTTTTTTTTTTTCACTATTTTAATTATTTTTTTTCTTTTTTTTCATTTTTTTAAATTTTACTTTAATATATTTTTATTTACTTTTTATAATATTATTTAACTTTTTAGTATTTTTTTTTTATTTTTTTCATGTTTTAATTTTTGTTTCTTTTGTATTTCGTTTTTTTTTTTTATAAATTGTTTTTTTTTTTTTTATGTAGGGTCACTATTAACCCGATCCAATTATGTGTCAATATGATAGTTGATTTTAAAGTTTTCTTTATAATGGATCGAGCTCGTCCCCACAATGTGTCAATTTCATTGATGGTATTTAAGTTTTCATTATAGTGGGTCGAGTTCACCTACATTGTGTGTCAATTTTATGGTTGATTTTTAAATTTTTGTTGTAATTTGTCAAGTTGTCTTAGGCTAAAGTTTTAAAGTCACTATGCTTTTATATTTAAAAATAAATTACTCTTGGTATAATGACTCTTTCATTCAAGTGTTCATTTTTTGAAGTTTTCTTAGCCCCTAAAATTTTCCATAATACCATGGTTGAAATGTGTTGAAAACTTATGGTTAAAAACAACTATAAGTCCTTTATCTTTAACGCCGTGATTGAAAATTGTTGGAATTTGAAAGTTTTTCAGAGATATGATATTTTATCTTTAATATCATGTCTGAAAATCATTGAAATTTCAAGGTTTTTCAGAGTCATGGTATTTTATCCTTAACGTTATTGTTAAAAAATGTTGAAAATTTAGCTTAAAAAAAAGATGTGATTCCAACATTGACACTTTTTGCTTCTAGGGTATTTTACACACAAAAAAAAAATTGGTTTTTATTGGTTTTACTATCATTTAAAAAAAAATGTTTAAAATTTAACCCAAAAAAAATGTTTTTCCAACATCAACATTTTTCATTTTCAGATTGCTCTTCATGTGTTTTTAGTGATTTTTGGCTAGATTTCTCATTTTGAGTTTATAGTTCTCTTTGGATAGTTTACATTGTTTCAAGAGATGCAGCTATAACTATGTTTAATGAGTACCCCTCTCCATTGTTATCCATGGTTGCGATTAAGGATTTTCCCCTTGAGCTTTGTTGGTTATTTTGAATGCAATGTAAGTTGAGGATTCTATTATGAGGTACAATGCTTTTGGTTTAATAGTGTTGAATATAGATGTTAGAATTTCTTGCATCAAATGCATTCACGAAGAGATATAATCAAGGTAACCTTGTTTCTAGTTAGAAGAATTTAATTGGGGTTCATTCTCCCTTTGAATTTGTGTTTATTATTGTAAAATGTCACTAATTGTTTTGTTTTTAATTAATATTAGCCACAAATTACATGATATTGTACTAGACACACCCTCATGCATGTTTGAAGAGTTTGCTTCATCCAAATTTCTATTTTGGTGGATAAGAAGTCTAAATGATAGCATTGTTGTAGGTTCTTTATTTGGGCTACATGTTTCCTTATCATAATAACGAAACAACTCTTCAATTTTGGATCTGATTTGTTGTTGATATGGAGCTAATTTGGTGTCAAAGAATATGTCAGTTTCCCTTCAAGTGTTGCCTTAAAATCTGTGAAAGATTGTAAAAGTAGAAAAAAATAAATCTGGTGAATTCTTGAAAAATAAGATTTAACGAGCTGCTGATTGAATATTTGATTTATAATTTGAAAATTAAAAAGGAGATCTGAGAGGAAAAACTAGGGTTCAACATAGGAAACGAAGGAAATAAGTGGGTAACCATGGAAGAGCAAGGAGGAGGGAGCTCCACTCCCTCCTACAGTAATGTGGTTTCAAACAGAGGCAGAGTAGTGAATAGAAGCAAGCCTCAAAACTCCTCGGAGTATAAGACAAAAATTTTTGACACTCAGAAGGTGAAAGGTAGCAAACCCCATGAAGAGGAAGGGACCCACAAGAAAGTCCGACAAGAGGAGAAAGGAGAAGACAGAGGTCAGGGATTTGAGAATAGAGCTAAGATGGGGCCCTGTAAACCAAAGTCCAACATTAAACCGCAAGTAATCCTAAATGATCCAGCTCTCCAAGAGAACATGGATCATATGAAAAACTATGCGATAATATGCAAGTTTATGGGAATCTAGCCGATGAAAAAAGCTTTGTACACTTGGATAAAATACACCTGGAAACCAAAAGGAGAGTTAAATATACATCTTGGATCTAAAGGTTTTTTTACTGTGGTATTCACGAACTTGGAAGACAGGGACAAAATTTTTGAAGGAGGACCATACTTCTATGCGGCTGCTGGTCTCTATATGCGACCTTGGATGATGAACTTTGTTCCAGAGCGAGAAACATTCACATCAGTCCCAATATGGATTAGACTATACTACTTACCTTTAGATTATTTGGTGCCAGAATCAATAAAAGTTATAGGTAACAAATTAGGTCATTTTTTAAAGATTTCAGAGGCAACTCTCTGAGGAAAGTATACCTCCTTTGCTCGCATATGTGTTGAGATGGACTTATTAGGACCACTCCCAGATGAAGTCATCCTAGAAGTCTATGATGATGAATGGGTTTAGACAGTTGACTATGAACACATACCATTCAGATGCCGCAAATGTCATGAACAGGGACATCTATTCAGAGACTTCCCTCTTAATAAAATGGACGAACACCAGAAAATCAATAAAGGGAAAGACCTCACAAGTTTTATTAAAGTGGGAGGAAAAGGGAAAGGAGGGGAAAGAAGACCCAAAAGAACCCTAGTACAAGAAAGGCACGAAGTCCCAACAGTTTTGAGATCTTAGAAGAAGCAGAAGAAGTGGAGGGAACTCAAATGAAACCAAAGGACAAGGAAAAAAGGGGGAAAGGAAAAGAGACTAGCATAGAGATCATTCAAGAAAAAAAATGAACATGTAATAGACCCATTGAGCTCCATGGAAATAGAAAGGGACCATGATATGAGCCAAAGTGAAAGTGGTATAGAGGACCAAGACATACAGGAGATCCTTGAGAGGGAGAACCTTGAACTAGAAAAGTTTCTAGAACGAGGCAACAAAGGAATTAACTCTCTACCACAGGAGGAAGTTGAAAGAGTGCAATAACTATTCCTTAACAGGTCACATCATAAAGCCCTAGCAGTCAAAAGAGGACAAGACAATTAGGGAAGCAGAGGGGTTACCTCAATGGAATTAACAATAGGAAAATCGACTAAAAACCCAAGAAAGAAAAGAGGAAGAAAGAGACAGAAAGAATTCCTACTACAATGTGGAAAACTCGTGATTGACTCAGGCAGGATGAAAGATCTCTCTTGTTACTCCTTCACAAACCCCCCTCAATGAAGCTCACAACCTGGAACATTAGAGGACTAGGGAGCATAAGGAAACAAAGAAATATAAGTAATAGAATCAAAGAGGAAAAACCGAACATAGTGTCCATACAGGAAACAAAATGCTCTGTAGAGAAGATCGGAGAAAAGAATAGCAAATGGTTAGATAAATATGAGTATCATGAGGTCAAAGCAACTAAATTAGCTGGAGGTATTCTCACTCTATGGAATCCTCAGAAATTTGGTATTCTTGATGTGGAGGCATCTAGGCACCACCTTTCTTTGGTTATGCAGCTTGTGGGTGATAGGGAGTGTTATATGATCACCAATGTCTATGGCCCTCAACCACTGGAAGATAAATTCAGGCTCCTCACCTCTTTCGAGGAAATGAAAAAAAGACATCCAGAATTACCCTGGACTCTGGGGGCGATTTTAATATGATCAGATCCCTAATGGAAAAAAGGGGGAACCAGAATACTTGGTAGAGATTCAGTTGCCTTCCAGAACTTCCTCACTAATATGAAACTAGTGGATATGGACACAAGCAATGGCATTTTCACTTGGAATAATAAAAGAGGGGGTTCTACCCAAGTAGCCTCAAGATTATATAGATTCATAATCTCAGAAGAACTTATGCTCACTGGACGCAGCCTAGCAGCGTTCATCCTACCTTTTGGAGGTTCAGACCACTGGCCCATCCAACTGGAAGCTTCCTTAATTAGCAAACCAAGAAATAGACCCTTTAGGTTTGACAATGTTTGGCTCACTCACTTTGATTTCCTCACAAACATTGAGAAATGGTGGAAAGAAGATATTCACTTTCAAGGCACGAAGATGTTCCTTCTACATCTCAGGCTCAAACACATCAAAGGAAGACTCAAAGAATGGAATAAAAACGATTTTGGAAACATCTTCAAAGCTAAAGGAGAAGTGGGAAAGAAAAATTACATGAAATAAACCAAATTCTCATCACAGAAGGCTTTACACAGGAAAGAAAAAAGCTAGCAAACTCAGTTCAGCATGAATGGGACAACAGATGTCTACAAGTGGAAATCTTCTGGTGATAAAAATCTAGAGTACAATGGATAAAGGAAGGGGAGAGAAACACCAAATTATTTCACAAATCCACCATAGCACACAGAAATAACAATAGGATTTTGAAACTCACAGGTCCTCAAGGAATAGAAAAAAATACTCATGAGGAAATGGAGGATGTACTAGTCCAGCATTTTCAGATCATTGCTGACGAAACCGTACCAGATAGATCCCAATTCACGAGAAGATTTACTCAGTATATTCCTAAACTGGTTTCTAGGGAAGACAATTATAATCTCAACAGACCAATAATGGAGGAAGAGGTTGAGGAAGTTATCAAAGAGATGCATAATGGGAAAGCTCTAGGCCCAGATGGTTTCAATGTGAACTTCTTCAAGATATGTTGGAAGATAGTCAAACAAGATATTCTGGAGGTAGTGGAGGACTCGAGAAACTCTAAATCAGTTTTGAGGGCACTCAGTGAATCCTTTATTGCCTTAATCCCCAAACAGGAAAAAGCCACCTCTCCTGATAGGTTCAGACCCATAGCTTTATGTAATGTGGTGTACAAAATAATTTCCAAAGTCATTACCAACAGACTTAAGCCCCTCCTCCCAACTCTACTGTCAAAGGAGCAAATGTGTTATGCGGAAAGGAGACAAATTATCAAAAATATAATTCAAGCTCATAAAGTGGTACATTCCCTCAAAATAAACAAGCAGGGATGATAATTCAGCTGGACATAGTGAAAGCTTATGATAAACTAAGCTGGGCTTACATAAGAGATGTTCTAAAAGCATATGGCTTTGACCATAATTGGATCAGGTGGGTCATGGCTCTTATCACCACTGCCAGTTTTTCAATTCTTCTCAATGGCTCTCCTTCCAGAACCTTCAAGCCCACAAGAGGTCTCAGACAAGGTGATCCTCTTTCCCCATTCCTCTTCATCCTCATGATGGAAGGGTTAGGCAGAGCGATCACGACTGCCAAGGAGGAATGAAGAATACAAGGATTGAAACTCACTTGGGATGGAGACACTGTGACACACTAGCAATTTGTGGATGATACTATGCTGCAGGGCATACCCACAGTCAAGGAAGCCAAAGCTTTCAAGCAAATTCTATATGAGTTTGCAATGGCAGCTGGTACTGAGGCAAGCCTCTCAAAATCAAAGATCTTCTTTTTCAATACTGATATTTCTATCTAGAGAAACCTCTCCAGAATTTTAGGCTTTCAAAGAGATTCACTGCCCTCGAAGTATCTAGAAGCTCCCCTCATAGACAAACCACTGAACAAATACATCTGGGAGTCTGTAATAAACAGATTGAAAGACAAGATCAACAAGTGGACAAACAGAGCCCTGAACCTAGAAAGGAGGCTGGTCCTCACTAAGGTGGTCCTTCAAACCATCCCAATCTACATGGTATCAGCCCTTCCGACACCAACAAGAGTCATTCAACAAATCAGAAATATTCAAAGAGACTTTCTCTGGGGGAAAGGGGAAGAGAAAAAGAAATGGGCTCTGGTGGCTTGGGACAGGTTATGCAAACACAAATCCCTTGGTGGTTGGGGTCTACATGATCCAGGCATTCTAAACAAAGTTCTGGGAGCAAAAGTGTGGTCCAGATGGCTAAAGGAAATGTGAAACCCCTCGGTGAAACTTTGGAAACAAAAGTATGCAATGAACTGGTAAGAAACGAACTTCATAAGAATGAAAGGACGGGTAAAAGGTTCCCAAATTTGGAACAGGGCCTGGGAGAATAGAGCCTTAGTTCAAAATCATAGTTTCTAGGAGATCAAAAGTGGAAATCTGGCCTGGTTCTGGGAGGAGAATTGGCAGCATCAAAGTAACCTCAGCAACAAGAATTTAGAAAACATCCAAACTGATACCATTAACAAAGGATTAAAGAGGGTTAGTGACTATTGGGATCAGACAAGGAACAGTGGCAAATGGATAATTTGGAAACTTCCATATTACAATGAGCTGACAACACTGCAATCTCAAGCTAAAGCCCTAGAAGCTATTCTGGAAGAAAGGAAAATCTTAACCTCAACCTCAGATGACCAATTAAGATGGGGAAGAAATAATGAGGGTGACTTCAACCTCAAAGAAGCAAAAAGAATAGTTTCAGGTATTAACTTTCCAAACACTAACAAGATATGGAAAGACCTTTGGAATAACCCACATTGGATGAAGATTAAATTGTTTAGGTGGCTGGTTCAACAGGACAAGATTCTAACGTGGGAGAATCTCAAAAAGAGAGGCTTTTCTGGCCCCTCAAGATGTCACCTATGCGGTGAGCAGGAAGAAACCACAAATCATCTTCTCAATATCTACACATTTACCTCAACACTATGGAAATGGGTTGAAAATGTCTTCAAGCAGACAAACAGGAATGAAAATAATATCATTGTTACATTGAAAAATTGGAGAAGAGATTTCTCAGACAATGTGACAATAAACACAGCCTGGGCTTTGACTCCAGGGTTCTTGATCTGGAATGTATGGAAAGAGCGCAACAATAGGATTTTCAGAGACAAAAATGGACTAGTGAATAGCATCATAACGATAATCCTTAAACAACTAAAGGATAATATCAACACCCTTGGGGTATTTTCCATAGGAAATCATACAGGATACAGAGTGACGTGCATTCTAGAAAGGTTGGAGTTACAGACACATCTTACCATAAGACATACTTCTGAGGGAAAGGCTTTCTGGCAGCCCCCTTCACATGGCTTTTTAAAATTCAACATAGATGGAGCCTCTAAAGGTAATCCTGGAGACGTTAGTTATGGTGGAGTCATGAGAGATGAGGAGGGCAACATAAAAGTAATCTTTCACAGTCATCTGGGAAAAGATACCAACAATATGGTTGAACTGATGGCTATGGAGCAATGCTTGGAAATATTGATAGAGCACGACACACAGAATGTTATCATCGAGGCTGACTCAGAATTAGTCATCAATTCGGTCGAGCGGATAGGCTCAGGATCAACACCAGAGAAAATCTCATGCCACTGGAGGCTTCTATAGGTCTATAACAAAATTCAATCACACCTAAGAATTCTAAGAACTCTCAGGTTTGTGCATGGACGCAGGGAAGCCAACAGATTTGCGGGCTGGCTAGCCAATGAAGGGGTCAAATGCACACGAAATAACATGTGTTGTAGGTGGGAGGAGGTAGCAGATAGCCAAATGCAAGAAGGTTGTCCTTCTTGGGCCCTCATAGATAGGGAGAAATACCATAACAGACAGGGCCACAGAATATCAACGTTTGTCAATGAAGATTAGGAGTATATTAGAAGGATACACAAAGTATGGGAACTTAAGGGTCTCGCAGGAGATCAACATAGTTTGTATTGGTACTAGAGCTACTAGAAGCCTAGCTAGAGAAAGTTCTCATGCCATTGGCAGTTTGCTTATGAAGAAAAAGATCAACGACGATAGGCTATTGAGCTAGATTGTGAATTTGGAAGGAAGACATTAGGAGGTAAAACAGCTTCTGGTTTACCACCTTTATCGGGCACCCACAAATCCACGCGATATGGCCATGGGTTGTTCGATCATAAGGAATCAGATCGATGGTTGTAGGTAGTCGAGCGAGTTAGTGGGTCTAGGAAACATGCAGCGGGAGTCAAAACAGCTTTCGCTAAACCACCCTTTTTGAGCGCCCTCAAACCCAAAGGTGCTTTTTCGGAATGCATGCAATGCCACTCAGTTGTCTACATGTGGCTGGGGAAGGAGAGAGAATTCCACCCTCCTCGCACGGGTATTCCTTGGGATTTTGCTCCATGTGATATGCATATTAACTGTTTGATCAGGCGAGAGCAGATCGATGACTACAGACTGTCAAGCAGGTTAGTGGGTCTAGGAGTCAAATCTGCTTCCATTTTAACACCCTTATCGGGTGCTTGCGATGCCACTCAATTGTCTACACGTGGTGTGGGGAGGAGAGAGAATACTGCCCTCATCTGGCGGGTATTTCTTGGGCTACTGCTCCACACGATATGGATTTTGACCGTCATATCAGGAGGGAGCAGATCAATGGCTTCTAAAAGCCAAGCAGTTTTGTGAGTCCAAAAGAAAGTCGGAGGTTCCAAGTTCTTTTGGATTTTGGTTTTATTTCTGTTTTGGCTAGTTTTGTTTTGGGTAGAGATATAGTCTTCTTCCATTGGTTCAGGAAGTGGTAGATTGACAGACCAGGTTCATAGGGCTTGTCAATGGATTCGAGTTAACCTCTTCAGACATGTTTTCTGTCGGTTTTATTCTCTATTCCCTTCTTTGAGTTTGCCTTTTGTATGTTCATGGAGTTTTTTTTGTAAGGGAACTAAGGGTTGATTTTATTCTTCCCTTTGTTGGAGGCATGACGTCATCTTATCGCCTGTTGTAAATTATGTAACTTATTCTCTTTCATAATTTAATAGAAGGTCCGACTCTTGCTTTAGCAAATAAAAGATTCAACGAGCCATCTGAATATTCCAAACCATGACACCCGTTGCAAAACAGAAAGAGGTTTTTCTAAATCATCCCATTGCTAACAAAAAATTCTTTCATATTTGAAAATTTTATTTCCATCTTCTTGAAAACTATGCTTAAAATTAATGACTAAAACAATAAATCATTTAATATTTAAATCTAGAAAAATGGGCTACAAAGGTTCCTTCATATATCCCAAACCATGATAGTTGTGAAAAAAAAAGAGACCTCTTTTTAAATGATCCCGTTCCCAAAAAAATCCTCTTTTGGTTTTCAAAAATTCATTTCTTATTGTTTTGAAACTCCACTTGAAGATAATAACTAAAACAGGGAAAAACAAAGAGTTATAGAAAAAATTTGGGAGCGTTTTTGCTCTGTCACTTGACATTCATCGACCACTCCTTGACTGTAAAAATATAAAAAAAATTATGTGACAAGTGGAAGCACAAAAAAATATATTCCCTCACACATTCATCATATCCCACTTCAAATTCGGTCTTTTGTACTCTTTGTTAGCAATTTTAATTTGACCGGTTGAAATCATTATAGCTTATGGATTTTATTTTGGTAGATGATGGGCCTCCAAATTAGACATAAATTAAGGCCCATGCCTCTAATTTAAAACATAAAATAAGGCTTGTTACCATCCTTCAGCACATTAAACCTCTCTTTTTGCATTAGATAATTTATTTTTAACTTTAACATATTCATTAGGAAGGTTTATGAATAATTGAATATTGTGCCTAATATTATTTTTTTTGTGGAAGATTATGAGAATATTGGGCAGATTATGAAGAGATGGAGGAGGAGATAATTTAGGGACTTGTTCCCTACTACTTGGGGATCAATAATAAATAATAAGTCCACAAGATATTATAGAATTATGACACAAATTGTGGAACTCCAATGATTGCGAAAATCTAGGAATGTGTTCCACTAATCAAGGGAGCACATCCACCAATGAAGGGAGTAGATCCACTAATCAAGGGATTTCGGTGGGGAAAGCTTCCTCCATTCATGGGGAATGATTATTAATCATTTTTTATAAGTAGCAAGTTGAATTTTCCTCTAGGGAATGATTGAGAAAATCTAGGAATGTGTTCCCTGCCATTTAATGCAAATTCCTAGTATTGGGGACTAGATCCAATAATCAAGGGATTCTGGTGGGGAGAGCTTCGTCCATTCATGGGGAATGATTCCTAATAATTTTGTATAAGTACCAAGTCGAATTTTCCTCTAGGAGGGATTTTTTTCATTAGTGTTATTGTGGAGAGAGCTTGTATTTTTGTAGCTCCATTGCATTTTCTTGCAGGGATGTACTTATATTGATTAAAATAATAAAGATTGGTGTCATGTTTAGCTTCTAAATCTTGTTCTCCTCCATAGGTCTCTGATTTTCCTTTGGCTTGGCCATCCCAGGAACCTCAAAGCCCTTTTGTATCATTTCCTTTCCTTCTTTTCATTGCTTATTGACATGCATCTCTAGTTTTTATTTCTTTCTATTTCTGCATTTAGTATTAATGATTTCTTGTTGTAGGATTGAGTTAAATGGTTGATGTAAGTTCTTTTGTAGGATCAAAAGCATTATTTCATCCTTGGAAAATCTTTGGAAGTTCATAATAATCACTGAGTTTCTTATATTAGTCTTCTTTTTCCCAAATCTAGATTGTTGGACCTCCTTTTTAGCAAAGAACAATAAATTTATGCTATTTTTAGAGCATAATAATGAGCTTCAATCAAATTGATTCCACTTGAATAAGATCAAAAAACATTCTATTTCATAACAAAAATCACCCCATTGCAATTGCACTTGATTTGGTGAGGCATTTTTTAGATTTACTAGCTCACTAGTTCTCAAATTTCTAGATTTTCGACTAGTAATGTTTATTTTTTATTTTTTTTTCATAGTTTGACAAAGGTATTTTTGGTGCTTTAAGAGGAGACTAAGAATTCATAGCCAGAATTCCCCTTCCACTCCATCCACCTTAGCCATCCCTTGTTTCACCATCACCTTCACTAGTTTTCCATCATTTTTCATAAAAAATCTTTGAAGCACGTTGACCGAATCCATCCATCTACTATCTTGGATATTGACTCCTGAGTGATCCTAGACCTTCTCCAACTCCATTCCACCCATCACACACCTTTCTTAGGCCTCCCATCACCTACCAAAACCTCACATTTTTCTGTCGACTGTATCCTGTAGTTTCACTGTAATTCCTATAGGATCATCATATAGGTTTCTAGTACATCTCGTAGGTTTTCCTGAAATGGCCTGTTTTGAGGCCGAATTGATCGAAAACCTCTAGGAAGTCACCAAAAGCCTCCCAAGAGTCTCCCACACCATCCAAACATCTCCTAACCCTTCCATTCAACATCCAACATCCTTAATTCACCTACCACATCACCAAAGGAAATTAGTTTAGATACTTGATTTTTCATGAAAAGACAAAAAGAAAAAAACATATTTATTTCAATCCATTTACTTGCACATTAGTGATGTCTGATGCTTCTTACTTCCATTCTTAGATAGTAGCATTTGGTTCAGGATAGTTTAACATTATTGCAAAGCATAGTTTCATGGAAGTTAATTAGGAAATTGTGTGATTTCGCATTGAATTTCCGTCTCTTTCCTTGTATTGTCTTTCTTGCAATAGGTTAGGGTTCCATTTCAAACATTTCATTTTATGCAATTAGTTTAGGATTTGACTTGAGTACATGCACTCCAATACATCATGACAACAAATGAATGACACATATAGTGGCGATACCTCTTAAGTTTGTACAAACCCTGAGTTGCTAATTAAAGTCGGTAGCCTTGGGAGTTGCAACATTCTTGTTGCAATACCGAGGCTCATCACTTTTTGGCGCCATTTCCAGGGAGGTGTCAAAGTATGCATTGTTTTGTTCCCAAGGTGATTCATTTCTTTTTAAAAACAAAAATATATTTTCATTAGGCATATTTAATTTCAAAAGTAGAAAATTTCATTGCATTATAGTTTTCATTCAATCATAAAAACAAAAACAAAATTCTCCAACACCAACCCACCCCCCCATTTGATCACATGGTGCAGTAAGAGCCATATCACCATTCACTTTTGCAGGTATAAGAAGAAGATGGTAAATAATGTAGAAGAAATTGATGGCGTTGATGACAATGAGTAAGATCCTATTGGATTTCCCATTCAAGATATTGATGGAAGTGTACACATGAAGAACATCCCTCCATCTTTTCTTCCAAAATTTCATGGTCTAAGGTCAGAGGATCCGAAAACCTTTCTCTTTGAATTTGACAAAAAATGAATGACACATATAGTGGCGATACCTCTTAAGTTTGTACAAACCCTGGGTTGCTAATTAAAGTCGGTAGCCTTGGGAGTTGCAACATTCTTGTTGCAATACCGAGGCTCATCACTTTTTGGCGCCATTTCTAGGGAGGTGTCAAAGTATGCATTGTTTTGTTCCCAAGGTGATTCATTTATTTTTAAAAACAAAAATATATTTTCATTAGGCATATTTAATTTCAAAAGTAGAAAATTTCATTGCATTATAGTTTTCATTCAATCATAAAAACAAAAACAAAATTCTCCATCACCAACCCACCCCCCCATTTGATCACATGGTGCAGTAAGAGCCATATCACCATTCACTTTTGCAGGTATAAGAAGAAGATGGCAAATAATGTAGAAGAAATTGATGGCGTTGATGACAATGAGTAAGATCCTATTGGATTTCCCATTCAAGATATTGATGGAAGTGTGCACATGAAGAACATCCCTCCATCTTTTCTTCCAAAATTTCATGGTCTAAGGTCAGAGGATCCGAAAACCTTTCTCTTTGAATTTGACAACAAATGAATGACACATATAGTGGCGATACCTCTTAAGTTCGTACAAACCCTGGGTTGCTAATTAAAGTCAGTAGCCTTGGGAGTTGCAACATTCTTGTTGCAATACCGAGGCTCATCACTTTTTGGCGCCATTTCCAGGGAGGTGTCAAAGTATGCGTTGTTTTGTTCCCAAGGTGATTCATTTCTTTTTAAAAACAAAAATATATTTTCATTAGGCATATTTAATTTCAAAAGTAGAAAATTTCATTGCATTATAGTTTTCATTCAATCATAAAAACAAAAACAAAATTCTCCAACACCAACCCACCCCCCCATTTGATCACATGGTGCAGTAAGAGCCATATCACCATTCACTTTTGCAGGTATAAGAAGAAGATGGCAAATAATGTAGAAGAAATTGATGGCGTTGATGACAATGAGTAAGATCCTATTGGATTTCCCATTCAAGATATTGATGGAAGTGTGCACATGAAGAACATCCCTCCATCTTTTCTTCCAAAATTTCATGGCCTAAGGTCAGAGGATCCGAAAGCCTTTCTCTTTGAATTTGACAACAAATGAATGACACATATAGTGGCGATACCTCTTAAGTTTGTACAAACCCTGGGTTGCTAATTAAAGTCGGTAGCCTTGGGAGTTGCAACATTCTTGTTGCAATACCGAGGCTCATCACTTTTTGGCGCCATTTCCAGGGAGGTGTCAAAGTATGCATTGTTTTGTTCCCAAGGTGATTCATTTCTTTTTAAAAACAAAAATATATTTTCATTAGGCATATTTAATTTCAAAAGTAGAAAATTTCATTGCATTATAGTTTTCATTCAATCATAAAAACAAAAACAAAATTCTCCAACACCAACCCACCCCCCCATTTGATCACATGGTGCAGTAAGAGCCATATCACCATTCACTTTTGCAGGTATAAGAAGAAGATGGCAAATAATGTAGAAGAAATTGATGGCGTTGATGACAATGAGTAAGATCCTATTGGATTTCCCATTCAAGATATTGATGGAAGTGTGCACATGAAGAACATCCCTCCATCTTTTCTTCCAAAATTTCATGGTCTAAGGTCAGAGGATCCGAAAACCTTTCTCTTTGAATTTGACAACAAATGAATGACACATATAGTGGCGATACCTCTTAAGTTCGTACAAACCCTGGGTTGCTAATTAAAGTCAGTAGCCTTGGGAGTTGCAACATTCTTGTTGCAATACCGAGGCTCATCACTTTTTGGCGCCATTTCCAGGGAGGTGTCAAAGTATGCGTTGTTTTGTTCCCAAGGTGATTCATTTCTTTTTAAAAACAAAAATATATTTTCATTAGGCATATTTAATTTCAAAAGTAGAAAATTTCATTGCATTATAGTTTTCATTCAATCATAAAAACAAAAACAAAATTCTCCAACACCAACCCACCCCCCCATTTGATCACATGGTGCAGTAAGAGCCATATCACCATTCACTTTTGCAGGTATAAGAAGAAGATGGCAAATAATGTAGAAGAAATTGATGGCGTTGATGACAATGAGTAAGATCCTATTGGATTTCCCATTCAAGATATTGATGGAAGTGTGCACATGAAGAACATCCCTCCATCTTTTCTTCCAAAATTTCATGGTCTAAGGTCAGAGGATCCGAAAACCTTTCTCTTTGAATTTGACAACAAATGAATGACACATATAGTGGCGATACCTCTTAAGTTCGTACAAACCCTGGGTTGCTAATTAAAGTCAGTAGCCTTGGGAGTTGCAACATTCTTGTTGCAATACCGAGGCTCATCACTTTTTGGCGCCATTTCCAGGGAGGTGTCAAAGTATGCGTTGTTTTGTTCCCAAGGTGATTCATTTCTTTTTAAAAACAAAAATATATTTTCATTAGGCATATTTAATTTCAAAAGTAGAAAATTTCATTGCATTATAGTTTTCATTCAATCATAAAAACAAAAACAAAATTCTCCAACACCAACCCACCCCCCCATTTGATCACATGGTGCAGTAAGAGCCATATCACCATTCACTTTTGCAGGTATAAGAAGAAGATGGCAAATAATGTAGAAGAAATTCATGGCGTTGATGACAATGAGTAAGATCCTATTGGATTTCCCATTCAAGATATTGATGGAAGTGTGCACATGAAGAACATCCCTCCATCTTTTCTTCCAAAATTTCATGTTCTAAGGTTAGAGGATCCGAAAATCTTTCTCTTTGAATTTGAGATTGTTTGTAGATCTTATGGTTACTTATTAAAAACTCAAAAACTTAGATTGTTTCCGGCAACATTGAAGGATAGAGCTCTTAAATGGTTCATGAGTTTAGGGACTAATTCAATAAGATCATGCAATGATATGCAAAATATATTCCTAGAAAAATATAAAGATCATGATCTTAAAGAAGAAATCTTTAGAATGAATCAAAGAGAAGATGAGATTCTAGAGGATCTAATAGAGAGGTTCATGTATAATCTTAAGAGGGAAAAAATACATCTTTTAGGATCTGACACACTAAAACCCCTCTTACATAGAATAATTAGGGATGAGTGGATTGGTCTCCTTAATCTCATAAGTAGAGGTGATGTATATCAATTATCATTTGAGGAAATTTTTGAAACATGCCAACATGTATCAAAAGGAAAAGCAAGAGTAGCTAAATCAACATCTAGATTGGTAGGTCAAGCTAAACTTGGAAATTTTTTTAATGATGTTAAAATAGAAATTCTTAGCAATCTAACCAAACAAGTAGAAATGTTAAGAATACAAAATGAGAAAAAAGAAGATGTTTGTGTTGTCCATGCAAAATCACATGATGTTAAATGTTGCTCCTCATTACCAAGGTTGAAGGAAGTTCAACTTGATATGATGCAAGAGCCTAATTCACAATTACAAGCTTATGCACATCCACCTCAAAGTATTTGGAATGCACCCTTTCCTTGGCAACATTGGCCATCTCAACCCCAAAACCAATATTGACAACAAGGTTGTCAAGGAACTTATGGGAGCCATCCATAATATACTCAATATTTTCCTCAATATCCTCCATACCAAACTCCATGTTATCCTTACCATTCACCTCCACCACAACCACAACCCCATCCACATCCATCTCAAATATACACTCCCCCTCAACTACGTATACCACCTTTTCCAAACCCACACATTGAAGTAGCTTAGCCCACTTACAATGCTGAGGTACAAAACTTCTAAACAAATCCTCTTGAGCTCAATGGTATTCACCATAGCTTAGGAAGAGTATTGCAAAAAAGAGATGATATTGATATCATTGAAGGACCACATCCAGAAAAAGAAAACTCAAAAGAGAATATCAAAGAACCATGGGCTGCATTTGATGAAGAGAAGACAACAAAATCGGAGAGTGAGAAATCTCCCTCATGGTTACCATCAAATCCTCCATGTATTCAAGAGATCAATCAACAAAAAGAGGAAGACTTGAAGGTCATGGTAGAAGAAGACATACAAGATGATCTAAATCAGCAACTGGACCAAAGGCATCACAACTATATTGAAATATGGTTCCAGACAGTCATTAAGTTGCAGCCATACCCTCTTCTTCAATTGTTCTTGATATTATCAAAGTAAAATCATTTGATCTCTAAAATTTAGGTACATGTCAAAGCATACATCTCAAGCCTACACATCAATTTTTTTGTCATCTTGATGTGCACATGGCTCCATTAGAGTTATTCTTATACTTGAAAGTGGTTTTGTTTTTCAAGTAGGGTAGGGTAGAAGAAAAAAAAAGGAAAAAAAAATCTAAGGTGAAAACCCCCTTAGAGGTGCCTTAGATTGGCTCATTGATTGAAAACCTCCATGAGGCAGTTAATGGGTTGGAAAAAAGAATAAATAAAAAGAAAAAAGAAAAAAAATCATAGGTGAAAACCTCCTCTGGGATGCCTAGGCAGACCTACTAGTTGAAAACCTCATTGAGGCAGCTAGTAGGCCTAGAAGAAAAAAAAGAGAAAAAATAAAAGAATCCTTGCTCCATGCATGCATGTACTTTCCAACAACTACAAGAAACAAGAATAAAGTTGGTACCAAAAGGAAAATTGGTCAAGCCTAGTCAAAAGAAGTCAAATTTTGACTTTCTCCTACTTCGCTCAAATGCTTCAACAAGGCCAAGGCCATGTTAATCCATCACCCTCATCTATTTTCACCATCCATCCATCATTCTCAAGTTTCTACCACTAATTTTCCTTGTTGTCATACAAAACTACAGGATGCTCTGTTTTACTACAGGATACAAAAATATATTGAGAAGAAAATTGTTTTTCTTCCATAACTTGAAAGCCATGCATCCATTTGCCAAGCTATTTCAAGGGGAGATGCATACAGGTGATGGTAACATGATCAAGCAGTTTAGCAAATTCTAGTGCACGGTTTCCAAGAAATCGGCCTCCATCACCTTCAACCATTTTTAGTTTTTATCAATATCCGTGCATCCGTTGACCAAAATGTTTCTATGGGGAGGTGCATAATGATGATGGAAACATGCTCAAAAAGTTTCAGCTCAATCCAGTCTACCATTTGGGAGATATGGACAAAACAAGTCATTGTCCTATAAACCTACATGACACAAAACAACACCTACAGGATTGGCAGTGAGCAGTTTTAAAAGAGATCCAGAGGTCAAAGAAGCTCTTCCAGAGCTTAGTAGTAGCAATAGAATCATCAGCATCACCATCCAACACCTGCACATCAACATCAATTCAGCAGCATCATGCATGTCTCTCCAACAACCATTAGGTAGGTACAGGTATGCAATATTCTTGACTTCTTCTCTTGTGCATATTATAGTTAGAAATTTGTTGTTAATGCATGAGAGATGAGGTTTTATAAGCTAAGGATGGGTCAGCAGTCTCAGCCGCCTTCAACTAGTTGATTGCAGCTCACTTCTTCACTCATGAAATGTTGAAAGGTCAAATTATGAAGGGTGATTTCAAGGAATGAGGACAACAGTTAAAAGAAGAAATTTTTGCAAAGGCCAAGGTCCCCACAACACTCCATGACCTCCATCCACTTCATATTCACTATCTATTCATCGTTCATCTATCCCATTTTATTATTGAAAGAAAAAACAAAGAGAGCATCCTCTCCATTTTTATGAAATTTCCATTTGTAGGTCAGCAAGAAGGATGGTCAAAGAGGAAAGGAGGATCGCAAATAGACCCCTATCACTCAAATTTTTATTTTACCACTCATTACCATTCATTCCTCCACCATTTCTGTCATTTTTTCCACTCCTTTACTTCAATTTACAAAGGGACTATGTTTTCTACAGGATGATCTTGTAGGAATTACGGTGACCTAGAAATCCTACAAGAGGCAATCCTAAGGAAAATAAATGACTTGTCCAAATGGTGTAACAAGGTAGTAGAAGGTTGATAAGGATATGGAAGACCTTTCTAAACTAAAAAAATAAAAATTCAAGAACTCATCTTGAATAAGGGCAAGAAGGAAAACTAATAGTCTCAAGAAACAATGATTTTTCTTTGAACAAATATGTTTTTGGGCTTGTCCTTACAGAGCTTACAGCCAAGATTCTTAGTGCACAAGACAGGGGCCACCAGGGCCATGGATAAGGCACAATGAGGTCACTAAGTTGCTCAGAGGATGAGCAACACTTTCAGCAGGGGGGTATGATGGGCCTCTAAATTAGACATAAATTAAGGCACATGCCTCTAATTTAAAATATAAATTAAGGCCTATGACCATCCTTCAGCACATTAAACCTCTCTTTTTGCATTAGATAATTTATTTTTAAATTTAATATATTCATTAGAAAGGTTTATGAATAATTGAATATTTGTGCCTAATATTATTTATTTTTTGTGGAATATTATGAGCATATTGGGTAGATTATGAAGAGTTGGAGGAGGAGATAATTTAGGGACTTGTTCCCTACTACTGGAGGATCAATAATAAATAATAATTCAACAATATATTATAGAATTATGGCACAAATTGTCGAACTCCAATGCTTGATAAAATCTAGGAATGTGTTCCACTAATCAAACGAGTAGATCCACCAATCAAGGGAGAATATCCACTAATCAATGGATTCTGGTGGGGAAAGCTTCCTCCATTCATGGGGAATGATTCTTAATAATTTTTTATAATTACCAAGTCAAATTTTCCTCTAGGTAATGATTGAGAAAATCTAGGAATGTGTTCCCTGCCATTTAATGCAAATTCCTAGTATTGGGGACTAGATCCACTAATCAAAGGATTTTGGTGGGTGAAGCTTCCTCCATTCATGGGGAATGATTCCTAATCATTTTGAATGAGTACCAAGTCAAATTTTCCTCTAGGATGGATTTTTTTCATTAGTGTTATTGTGGAGAGAGCTTGTATTTTGCAGCACCATTGTATTTTCTTGCAGGGATGTAATTCTATTGATGAAAATAATGAATATTGGTGTAATGTTCAGCTTCTAAATCTTGTTCTCCTCCATAGGTCTCTGAGTTTCCTTGGGCTTGGCCATCCGAGCAACCTCAGAGCTCTTTTGTATCATTTCCTTTCCTTCTTTTCATTGCTTATTCACATGTATCTCTAGTTTTTATTTCTTTATATTTTTGCATTTAGTATTAATGATTTCTTATTGTAGGATTGAGTTAAATGGTTGATGTAAGTTCTTTTGCAGGATCACAAGAATTATTTCATCCTTGGAAAATCTTTGGAATTTGATAATAATCATTGAGTTTCTTGGATTAGTCTTCTTATTTGCGGGACTTGATGGACCTCCTTTTTAGCAAAGAACAATAAATTTCTTCTATTTTTAGAGCATGATAATGAGCTTCAATCGAATTGATTCCACTTGCATTAGATCACAAAAATCACTTGCATTAGATCAAAAAAAAATTCTAGTTCATAACAAAAATTACCCCATTCAATTTTCACTTGATTTGGTTAGGCATTTTTTAGATTTACTAGCTCACTAGTTCTCGAATTTCTAGATTTTCGACTAGTAATGTTTTTTTATTTTTTATTTTGCATAGGTTGACGAAGGCCTTTTTGGTGCTTTAGGAGGAGACTAAGACTTCATAACCAATAGCCACCTTCCACTCCATCCACCTTAGCCATCCCTTGTTTTCACCATCACCTTCACTAGTTTTCCATCAATTTTCATAAAAATTCTTCCAAGCACATTGAATGAATCCAGCCATCTACTATCTTGGATATTGACTCCTAAGTTATCCTAGACCTTCTCCCACTCCATTGTACCCATCACACAGCTTTCCTAGGCCTCCCATCACCTCCAAAACCTTACATTTTTCTCTTGCTTGTATGTTGTAGGTTCACTGTAATTCCTACAGGGTCATCCTGTAGGTTTCTAGTACATCCTGTAGGTGTTCTTGAAGTGGCATGTTTTGAGGCTGAATTGATGGAAATCCTCTAGGAAGTCACCAAAAGCCTCCCAAGAGTATCCCACACCATCCTACCATCTCCTAACCCTTTCATCCAACCTCCAACATCCTTAATTCAGTTGCCACATCACCAAAGGAAATTAGTTTACATACTTGATTTTGCATGATGATGTAGGAGCATCTAGACCTAGCCAACAATGTGATGGAGTGGTCACATGTTGTGGCTAATGCAATTTTGGAGGAAGACTTGGTTGTTAAATTTGTATTAATTTCAAATAAATGTAAGTAGTTAAGAGTGGCCTAATTCTAAACAGAATTAGGAATAAATGGAAAATGATCCTCCCTGCATGGAGATCAAGCCATGTAGTCTAGTTGTTTAGATTATGATAGGATTGAATTCTAAATGTATAATTTATTCCTCCAATTGTGGAGGAGATGGTTAACTTAGCATATATGTGTTTCCTTTCTTTTCTGAAAGAGGAGGGGAGACAGAGAGAGGATTCGAGGGCATTTGTAATCCTACGGGCAGCATAGGAGAAGATGGCCGCTAACTAGAATAATCAGGCCAGAGAGGGGCAGAGAAGTTCAAACTTGTAATTATGCATTTATGTGTGCGTATACAGAGAAGAGGCATGAATCGAGAGCATAGGGATAGTGAGTGGATCGTATGTTTTTGAAACAAAGATTGTTGACTATGTAATCTAGCCCAAGGGCGAAGCTCTGTGATTTGTTTATTGTGAATAAAAGTTTTGCGAGTGTAGTTATGTAACCGGATGTGGAGGCTTGAATGCTTGCTTTTCTATCTATATTATAATGCTCTTAATGTCGGCCTGCGTTTTTCATATGTTATAAGGGAAGTATTGTGTTAAAGGATTGTTTGGCGGGCACATTCCATTGAACTGGTTTCAAAGGCAGAAAACCCAAATACATTAAGTATCAGGCATAAAACACAGTTGGATTGAGAATCCGGATCCCAAATCCTTTAGACAGAGATTTTGAACATTATCGGGTCCGTAGAACCCCAAAACCACATCGCCTTTGTATTTATTTGTTATATCGCTGAAAGCATTTTACACTAGAAACCCACGCTAAAACACTTAGCATAATTGTATGGCAGACTTGAAGTTTTATACACGAGAGTTTTGAGTCATATCGGGTCCAGGTGCTTAGATCCCATTGGCATTTTGGAGTTGAGTTATGTCAAAGGCTTAGACCCTAAACTTTTGTGATTGCCGATTGCGACAAATCACATAGGGGGTTTGGAGCAGAGGTGATATATTGTAAAGTGGTATATTGTAAAGCCCGATAGTGATTACGCTATCGCATCGGATCTCCGACACGGGATGCGCCAATATATAATCATTGAGATGTTTGATCACCGATACAGCGATTGAATCTGAGCCGTCCAACCGGCCAGATCTCGATACGCGGAAAAAGCACATATAACTGTGTAAAAAGGTAGAAAACCTTTGTTTTGGCAATTTGGGGAGTATTTGGTCTGGAAAGGGGAAAAGCATTGTTTCAAGGTTTTTCAAAGGCCTTTCGTTCCCAATAGTAAAAGCGCTTATATTTAATGGAAAAGGGTTGTTCGACGGGGTGATTGGATGGATCATTTTTTATCCATTTGGAGGTTTTAAGGTTGGACACCTATAAAATTCTTCTGATGCATATATGTGGCATAGAAGTTTAAAGGGCCATTATAAGGGAAAGTTAAGTCCCGATAAGTTATATTGATTGTGCAACTTAGGGTTGCATCACATGAAAAGGAAAAAAGACAAAAACAAATTTATTTCAGTCCCTTTACTTGCACATTAGTGATGTTTTATGCTTCTTACTTCCATGCTTAGATAGTAGCATTTGGTTCATGATAATTTAGCATTATTGTGAAGCATAGTTTTTTGGCAGGTAATTAGGAAATGGTGTGATTTAGCATTGAATTTCTGTCTCTTTCCTTGTATTTTCTTTCTTGCAATAGGTTAAGGTTTCATTTCGAACATTTCATTTTCTGCAATTAGTTTAGGATTTGACTTCAGTACATGCACTCCATTACATCATGACAGCAAAGAAAGGAAACATTGTATGCCACACATATAGTGCCGACACCTCTTAAGTTTGTATGAACCCCAGGTTGACAATTAAAGTTAGTAGCCTTGGGAGTTGCAACATTGTTGTTGCAATATCGAGGCTCATCAGTAGTTCCACCTGTCGAATGACATGTCTCACATGTTTTCCAATGATTTGGTAGTTCCTCCCTTATCATCTTACATATCATTCATTGTATTCTATTTTGGTAGCGCATTCATCTTATAGTGTTATAATTGGCGCTGCCAAATTAAAAGGCAACGTTCATAAAAATTTCATAGAACCTAGTGTTAGATCCCTATACTACTAGTGTAACCCTTATTATTATTAGTACAACCCCCTTATTATATTTTTGTGCCCATGTCGTCCCCATACTATTATTATTGTGTCCCATAGAAACCCACTATTGTTATTATTGTGCTTTTACATTATCATTATTATGTTGGCTCTGATTATATTATGACCCCTTAGACTCCTATATATAGAAAGGAGGTCTTTTCATTTGTATCATATAATAATTGTTCATTTGTGTAATGTAAAGGAGGTTTCCCCCTCGAAGAGGCTTATTTCTAAGGCGTCGATCTTTCTTTTCTATCTTTTTGTGAGCTGGTTTCATAACATTTGGTATCAGAGCTTTGGATTCTAGAGTTTTGCTACTCCAAATAGGTCATCGTGGAATTTTCACTATAATGTTTTTTCTGTGACGTTTTAGAAGCTAAAAACAAAACCCATTTGATCCAAAATCGTTTTAAACTTTGGGTCCGAATTTCAGAGCTTGTCTCGCTATATTTTCGGAGATATAATCTGATGAATTTAGGGTTTCTGAAGACTCCTGAATTACATTCTAAACAGGTGGCCTTCAGAAAAGTGTCATAACTCTCGCTCTGAGGATCAGATTAAAATTTAGTAAGAAGTTACAGAAATAGGATGGACTGTAGTTTTCTTTGTATATTATTTAGATCCAAAGGTCGAAACAGTGACACGTGGAATGTCGTACAAGTTCTCTCTACTGAACTAGTCTATAATTAAGTCATCGAGGTAGATTGGTCATAACACTTTCTTCGAGAATCCAATTACAATCAAACTTGCAGGTTTAGAGATAGGACTCAAAGCGCTATCATAGGACAAAATTTCAGAACTTAAAGATCCTAAATTACAGAGTTACAGTCGTTTGAAGATCGAGCTCCTAAAATCAAGAAAAAATGATATGAAGAAGTTTGATGGCAAGGATCTAGTAAATTGGATACTATAGATGGAGCAATATTTTGTTGTACATGAGGTGAAACTCTTACAAAAGGTACGTATTGCATCTTCAGATTTAGAACCAAATCAATTTTTATGGTTTAAAGGGCTTTGTTCTTGTAAACCACTTGTCACGTGGTCAATCTTCATGGAGGAAATGATAGCACATTATGAGGATACAAAGCTAAACACCTTCTTTAGTCAATTGATAAATCTCTAACAAAAGGGTTCAATGGCAAAGCGCATTGAGGACTTTCAAAAATTGAATATAAGGGTAAATGATATTCCAGAGAAGCAAAGGATTGATGTCTTCATAGGAAAGTTAAAGGATAACATTCAACATGAGGTTCGTCTTTGGGAAGTTGATTCATTGGAGAAAGTGGTTAGCAAGAAAAATTGAAAGCAAAATTATGGAAACAAGGAATCCCACAACTCACGACTATAATTGTGGAAGTGTTTTTTCTCGTAGCCTTCCACAACCTACAATGTTTACACCACAACAATCGGAAGAAAAAAGAGAAAATGGGCTTTGTTAGAATTGTGATAGCAAATACACTAAAGGTCATAAGTGTGCTCAGAAGAAATTATTTTACATAGATTATGAAGAGGAGGAAGAAAAGGATCAAGAAACATCAAAAGAAAAGGATATACACCAGGAACCAACCCCGGAGAAAGGAAATGAATCCGACCATATCTTGTAATTCATTGGCCAGAATTACCACTCCTCAAACTCTCAATATAGAAGGACATATCGAGAAGAAAAATGTTTAGGAAGTGAAAGATCACATCAAGCATCAAGAAATGAATCCAACCATATCTTGTAATGAATTGGCTAGAAATAACACTCCTAAAACTAGCAATATAGAAGGACATATCAAGAAGAAAAATGTTCAAGCAGTGAAAGATCACATTGAGCATCAAGAAATGAATCCGACCATATCTTGTAATGCATTGGAAGAAATTACCACTCCTCAAACTCTCAAGATAGAAGGACATATCAAGAAGAAAAAGATTCAAGAAGTGAAAGATCACATCAAGCATCAACAACAAGTTCTCCAGCTTTTAAAGAATAACGCCACTTTTGTACAGAATCGAATGAAACAACAAGTAGATCAACATCGCAGTGAAAGACGTTTTGATGTAGGCGATTGGGTATTTTTATAGCTACATCTCAAGAAAGCTATTTATGAGAAGGAGATGTTGGCAATACTACATGCACTTAAGAAATGGTGACCTTACCTAATGGGAAGACACTTCAGGGTAAAAATGGATCATGATAGTCTTAAATGCTTTTTAAAACAAAGATTATCTTTAGAAGAACAAAAAAATGGCTCACAAATATGTTGGGTTATGACTTTGAAATCATCTACAAAAAAGGGAAGAAAAATGTTGTTGTAGATGCACTCCCAAGAAAGGATGAGGATGTGGAAGCATTATTTTGTGCTATTTCTATTATCCAACTAGATTGGATAAACGAAGCAAGGGATGAATGGAAGAAGGACAAAGAAGTGTGGCCACTCATTCCAAAGTTGCAGAAGATCCTAGTTCAAACAATATTGCCATAATTTGACAAGGAAGGAAAAATCGTATTAGAACTTGGAGCAGTAATAGAAACAAGGACCTGACAACTACGAAATTGATCAATTTTAGAGTATCTCATCAAGTGAAAGAACTTACTCACTAAAGATTCCAGATGGGAGGAATTTTTTTTTATACAGAAGCATTGAGAACTACTCAAGCATTGAGGACAACACTTTTTGAAGGAGAGGGGCATGTTAGGTCCCTATGCTACTAGTGTAACCCCTTATCATTATTAGTACAACCCCCTTATTATATTATTGTGCCCATGTAGTCCCCATATTATTATTATTGTGCCCCATAGAAGCCCACTATTGTTATCATCGTGCCCTTACATTATTATTGTTATGTCGGTTGTTATTATATTATGACCCCTTAGACTCCTATATATAGAAACGAGGTATTTTCATTTGTATCATCTAAGAATTGTTCATTTGCGTAATGTAAAGGAGGTTGCCCCCTCGAAAAGGCTTATTTGTAAGGCATTGATCTTTCCTTTCTATCTTTTTGTGAGTTTGTTTCATAACACCTAGTGTTTGAAACCCCAATTGAGTTGACCTCAAAAAATTGAATGTGATAACATGAACTATCCCATTCTATAGAAACAACAAGGTATTCCTCTTATGTTTTGGAACATTTCTCTTCTTGACTGGTGCTTGCATATTCTTCTCATCATATATATATTTTTTAATTTTCTTATGAACCACTTTTCCATGATAAGGACACTTACAGGTCTTACTAATCACTTGAATCATCATTCCTGTTGCCATCATGATACTTAAAAATCTTGGGTTGGCCTTGAAGTTCCCTACAAAATCCATTTATGAACCTTCATTCCCACTGCTATTTCAAAACTTGTTTTTCCACTTGTCTTTCTATTATACTTTAGTTCTCAAATAATTAAACTTTAGCTCAACATCTATAGAATTATTATTAAGGGTTTTAATAAAATACTCAAATGAGGTTATTAAACTCTTAAGAGTGATTACTACTATCTATACTTCCATTTTATGTTCCGCGATATTCCACTATTCTCCAAAGACTTTTTTCTTCAACAAATAATGTTGTAAAGATGCACTTATCCATTCTACTTGAAAACATTAAACTTTTAAGGGAGATGGATCTACCTTTCATTGAAGTTTCATGTAAACCTTTCAATTGCTTCCAAATATTTTCGGTATCACCATTGGCCTACACTCTGGCGAGCATTTCACTTTTTTATTCTTCCCATCAAACTTGATTTGATTATTGCGGATAGTTGTTAGTCGTGTTTCTTTACCCAACACAAGTTGATCCAAATGTGTGTGTTAAAAAAATGGTAAAATTTTGGTTATCCTTTTATGCTATGTTAGACAAACTAGCCATTAGAGCATAAAAAATGAACCTATATATTGCTAAAAATAAAATGTGAAACTAAAATAGAAACTTGCATTCAAGGAAACTATGTTTTTACCAATAGTTAATTATTGTTTTAGAGAATATATTGTTAAGGGTATGGAATAAAAAATAACTGAAATGTTTTGTACGACATTATAAATTATTGGAAAAATAATGACAAGAATATTACAGATTTGTAACAGGTCTTCCTGGAATTGATTTGAAGCTCTGATATCATTTTTCTATCTTTTTCTATGTCAATTGATTTGGAAATTCTTCGCAAAAATCAAACACTCCTATGTTTCTAATTGATTTGACAACACTTTCTCAAACCCCTGCTTCTGCTGCGTTGTCAAAAGTTTTGGTAGCATTTATTTTAGGATCACTATGATCTTAAACTACCCAAGGAAATAGCAATGCCTTTTACAAACCTCTGAGCTCTTGCGTTGTAGAGAATTTGGAAATGATCTCTTAAAATATATACCCTTCTAAAATTGATTCTCGGCCTTCCTTCAATGGAATTTATAAACCCACTTCAAATGAGTCCATTTGAAATATGTTGATCACATTCCAGAACAAGGGGTATTTCTCATCTTGAATGTCATTCTAAAACCACACAAAACCTCAGCTTCAACTACTTTAGGACATTGTCGCATTACTTCATACTTTGACTAACGATCTAGTGAAAATCAAAAGGTATATTCAAAGTTTAAAAAGGGAAAAAAACCCACATACACAAAATAACAAAACACTTAGTTGCTGAAAACTCACACATATATATTTATGCAAAATTTGGTGATTGATCTAAAAATGAGATCTTAGACAATTATTAAGGTATTATAGACTCATGTGCATGGATTTTTCTATGTTACTTTGTGCGATTGATCGATAAGATTGCAAAATACATAGACAATGAA
>APFE030500080.1:0-49446 GCA_000404065.3 Pinus taeda | reverse complement strand
TTCAATGGTGGAACTACCAAACTCTTCCATAGAGTAAAGAGACATTTGTCTAGATGATAGATACTCAATGTCAGAATCCAACTGAAATTGTGTGTGGTCATATTCTGAAGATATTTCGAATTTTCTAATGTATTCAGAATTTGACTATCTTCACTAATTTCAGAAATAGTAAAGACAGGTTGTATAGTGTCCTCATCATTGGCCCATTCATTATCTCCTACTTCTGTAATTGCTTTTGTTGGAGGATACAAATTTAATTTCTTTGTCGAATTACCATCAGAAATGTACATATCCCCAGATCTACAACTAATGAAAGCATCAACTGTGGCTACCAAGGTCTTCCTAGAATGAGTGGATGTCCTTCTAGATTACTCTTGGGAGTCAAAATCATGAAATCTACTGGATATTCCCAAGAATCTAAGGAGACTGAAATATATTCTAATACACCATATGGTTTGATTATAGATTGATTTGCAAGTTGCAGTAAGGTGGGTGTAAAAAGAAGATTAGGAAGTTTTAGTTGTTCCATAGTCTGTCTACTCATAATGTTGATAGCAGCCCCTAAGTCAATCAAAGTATTCGGAATTTCTACCCCATTGATATGTGTCTTGACAATTGGACTACCGGGATCTACATACTTCTGCATGGTAATTTTTCCCATCATGATATTCTGTTTTTTTTCTACCAGGTGGATGTCTTTTGTATCTCTTGGTTTCCTTTCTGGTCTTAGACTCAACTCCTTTCTTGTTTTGCTTAGTAGGGAATCTCTTCTATGCTTGTAGCAAGGGAATCTTGATACAGACATTCTTTAATTCATCTAGGAAATCATAGTCAGGCAACAAGATTTGTTTTTCCGCTCCTGTGTTAATATGTAACCTTTCAAGAAAAGGAGGTGTGGATGAAGATGCAGGTTGCTCAACTATAGGAGTTGTGGGGGTTGACTCATTTTCTTTTTCTTTTTGAGTGTTTGGTTTTTGAACAGATGCTTCAGAACCTTTATTGGCTTCAAGAGAATCTTCCTTAGAAATAATTTGCTTTTGAGTATCTATAGAAGGTTTTTCTAGAACTCTACCAAATCTTAGTTGTACATCATTGAGAGGAACAATCATATAGGTAGGAAATTGTTGTCCTTCTACCATGTAAGCATTTTGAGGATTTTTATTATTGGGATTTGGTAATGGTTGGGAAGGTAGTTGATTTGATTTTTGTTGGAATGGCAGCAAGAGTTGAGAATTTTGTTGAGGAGTTTGTTGTTGTTGTTGGAATGGTAATGAAAGTTGTGGATTTTGATTTGGAAGTTGTGGAGCTTGTTGATTTGGAAATGATGGAGGATATTGATAAAAATGAGCAAATCTCCCATAAGGATTTTGCATACCTTGTACCCATGATTGATATGGATTTTGAGATTGGGGCCAAGGTTGTTGCCAAGGATTCCAATTTGGCGGGGGTTGAAAGTTCATAGGATTATTGAACCCTTGATTTTGTTGCCCCTGCCATGGTCTCCTTGTAACAAAACAAAGAGATTCTATTGAATTTGGATCTTCTTGAAAGACAGCTTTGAGGCCAGGAATTGAAGGACAATCCTTGGTCTCATGGCTTTCCAAGCAAATCATACATGTTTCTACAATTTTTGCATCCAAGGGACATTCCCTTAGAGCATGTTTCTTCCTACATTTTGGACAAAAAATGGCCAAATCTTTAGCTTTTGATTTCTGTTTGTTTTGTATTTTAAGGGTGTCTAGTTGCTCGCTAAGGCTCCCTAAAATATCAATTTTGAATTCATCAAGCATATTGCCAATCTCTGCCCTACTTATTGAACTGGTTGCATATTTGTTTGCTCTAATCAGAGAAGGATCTCTAGGCCCTTTTGCAGTTTTAGATTTTCCTCTTGAGAGATGGACACATAGTTCTGCTATGTCATGAAGTGGAAGTTGAGAGATGTCTCCCTTTCCCATCATGTTTAAAATGTTTATCCATTCATCTCTAATGGCTTTCAATAAAAGGGATTTCAAGGTTTCCTCATCTAGATTACTCATTTTTTCTCTCTTTAAGTTGTATTGAAATCTTTCAAGTAGATCCTCCAAGTTTTCATCTTCTTTTTGCGTCATCTTGAATACCTCATCCTTATGATTAGTGGGCATGCAATAGTCCAGGTATCTATCCAAAAATGTTTGTTTCATATCATTCCAACTATTAATAGACTGAGTGGCTAGTCCGATGAACCATTTCAAAGCAGATCCCTTTAATGTTGAAGGAAATAGTTTGAGTTTTTGAGAGTCTTCCATATAATCATAGGTTAGACACAAGACTTCAAACTCAAATAGAAATGTTTCGGGATCCTCACTTCTCAACCCATGAAATTTTGGGAGGACAGATGGTGAAATGTTTTTCATTGTTGTATGGGTTTCCTCATCGGCTATAGAGAATCCAAATGAGTTATCCCCATCCCTATTTCCTCTGTTGTTACCTCTCCCTCCTCCATTTCCTCTTCCATTGTTTCCTCCTCCTCTACCTCTACCTCTACCTCCAAATCCATCTACTACTTCTTTTGTCATGATAATTTCTTCAGAGTCCTCAGAGTCCTCTGGTTCTTCTATTAAGGGAGGATGAGAGGGAGTTTCTTCCTTCTCTTCTTCAGGTGAAACTACTTCTTGAATTACAATATGTTCTCCTGTAGAAGTAAAGAAAGGGTCTTCCTCTAAATGAGATTTGGTAGATGGTGTAGGAGAATCCTCTAATTCAGCTACTCCTTGATTCAGATCTTAGGGCTAGGGGTAGAGGTGGGAAATTCTTGTCTATGCCTTGAAGAAGATGGAGTTGTGAAAATTGAACTCTTGGCTCTAGCTATAAAACTTCCCCTAGAATCTCTTGCTCTATGCATGTCATTTTTTTTATTTTCAAGTTGGGCTAATAATTCTCTTTCTGATCTTCCAGGTCACACTGGGTGCAAGAAGAGAGCATACTTAAGAAATTATTGAACCAATAACTCTCTTTTCTGATCCTCCGGATCCCACTAAGTGCAAGAGGAGAGCATACTTCAAGAAGTTATCAATTTTTCCCTTCTTCTTTTATTGTTTTTTTTTTAGGAAATTGGCTACCTAGTTACACTTCCCCGGCAACGGCGCCAAAATGTTTGGTCAATTTAGAGTGTCCTAAATTTCTGTATTAATTTTCAATCCGGGAGTCGTAAACTGTTGAACTGTGGTGCACTATATGTGCAAGATAGCCTATTTCTTAATTTTTGTCGTTTTTGAGTTTTTGTTTTGTTTTGTGTTTATTTCTGTTAATTCCCTAATGTGAGATGAAAATTCTAAAA
The DNA here is from genome assembly GCA_000404065.3 of Pinus taeda. Classification (NCBI taxonomy): domain Eukaryota; kingdom Viridiplantae; phylum Streptophyta; class Pinopsida; order Pinales; family Pinaceae; genus Pinus; species Pinus taeda. The sequence continues at coordinate 46,130 of APFE030500080.1, read as the reverse complement.
GACAAGTGTGATATAAATGTTCAAGGTAATGATGTCTTTTAAAATGATTTTCAAAACTTCAAACTTTAAAAACATGCAATGATGAAACTAGTTCTTGAAAAGAGAGTGAAAATGTGCCACTATTCTAATTAAACAATGGTGAACTAGTGACCATGAAACCCATTATCCTTGCTGCCATGAAAATATAAGAAAAATTGAACTCAAAGAAATCTAACAATTGCAAGCAAAGTAAACTAAAAGCACATTACATCAACTCATATTCTGACCCCTCACCATTCGACTCGCTCTGGCTTTAGGAGGTAATCATAAACAACTTGAGCAATCCGATATCTAATTTGTAGAAAATAAAACTAATATCAAACTACACACTTCATACTTCAATCCCTCACCATTTGACTCGCTCTGGCTTTATGAGGTAACTTAGAATGTCATGAGCAATTCAATAACTAACTTGCAGAAAAATAAACTAATATCAAACTACACACTTCATACTTCAATCCCTCACCATTCGACTCGCTCTGGCTTTAGGAGGTAACTAAGAATGTCATGAGAAATTTAATAACTAGCTTGCAGAAAAATAAACTAATATCAAACTACACACTTCATACTTCAATCCCTCACCATTCAACTCACTCTGGCTTTAGGAGGTAATTGAGAATGTCATGAGCAATTCAATAACTAACTTGCAGAAAAGTAAATGAGCAAAACTGAAATAAATAACACAATGTTGGAACTAAAAACTAAAAGAAATGAAAATCAGCAGAAGGACAAGAATGATCCCATGTCATTAGTCATTAGAAAACTATGTGCTGCCCGGGCTGCCTATTGTGATCTGAAACAAAAGCACTAATCAGTTAAAAATGTGAAAAACTATGGACAGCTATCAAGCATTAACACCATAAGAACTGTGATACATATACAAGTGAATGGTTATGGCATAAGAACATAAATAAATGAAACATGAAACTGTACAATAATAAATAAGATCTCGGCTTGTGCAGGGGCCCTCTGCACAATCCTCGGACAGTCAACGATCAACCACCAATTGAGTTCAAAAGCAGAGACTTCTCATATATTAAAATGCAGTCACAACACAATGATAAAGTACGGCACAGTGGGTTCCTTTACAATCAAAATTACATCATCAAAAAGCTAACCAACATGCATATGAGAACGCATTATTTATAACAAAGGATAATATATCTGTTTTCCTACATTCGGTGTTGATACAAGACACGTAAACGACCACGTCCCAAGATTTAGCACTATGGCTGTCGTGAGGATTTAATCATTGGAAGGTGGTTGTTGGATCTGGTTCATGGAGCAGTCCACGGGTGCTAACTTGTCCCCTGAGATCTAGGAACAACCTCACAAAGCTTCACGTGGTGAAAAACAGAGTTTTATCACCGTAGGACTCTTGAGTTGACCACCATTTTGCCCACCATTGACTATGGCCTTTTCTGTTGAATTCGACTAAGCCAATAGGACTCGGTCCATGTCCACGTCGGTTGTAATTTGCCCATGTGGCTCAATTCACCTGAAGACACCTACAATATAGACTTTGACAAAATAGCTGCGGAAACTTGGGCTGGCTGTGGAAAGTGACAAGATTCCGCAACTTATAAACAAAAATCTAGTTCAAATAGCAACACAAACACATAGTCAAGAAACCACTTTAAATGCCCTTTGTTAAACTATTATGCAATGATATTGATGATTTAGGAGGTTTAGATGAATGGAAATAAGCTAGAAAAGGGTGTAGCAAAGATGCAGTTTTGGGACTCAACGGAGACCTATTGACTCGAACTATGTAATGTGCAGTTCAATTTTGGGCCAAGGCCAGGAGAGGTTGCGCATTGCATAGTCTCAGTGGCCAAGCTGGGAGACTAGCTCCTGGAACTATGTAGTGCATAGTTGGATCCAGACCAGGACAGCCTTTGCGCAATTCCAAAAGCCAAGGTAGAGACTTTGAGCTCCCAGATTGCGAAGTGCATGAATTTAAAAGTGAGATTCGGGCAAGGGGATCACAGATCTACCCAAAGGGAGTGTGAAATCGAGAAAATATGAAGGACGGTGCGATGTTGAGTGCATGTCTAAATAAGTGATTATGTATGCAAGTGAAACAAGTGCATGAATCAATCAAACTAAAGGAAAACGAAGCATGTGAAGGGAATTGCCGCAACAGCGACCATTGGTGCAAAAGCAGGGTAACACATACGACACTTGGAAAAGGCAATGTAAAACTTGAAACAACACTTTTAAAAGATAAAACAAGTTAAAACGCTAACATTCATTCAAAGAAACAAGTGAAACAACACTCTCACAAGCTAAATGACAAAAAGTGACAGAGAAAGAAGCAAAAGACTATAAAAACAAAACTCACCCGGAAAAGCGACGAAGATCGCACCGAAGGTTCCTTAATCTCCCTGGTAATGCCAGATCTCCAAGGTCGAAGGTGAAAATGAACTCTAGCAACGCCGATTAAATAGTTTTAGTCAAATTAGGGTTTATGACATGCATGCCACAAATCAAGGAAAAAGCAACACTTGGCGGTAGTTTCCAAAATAACTCAAGTGCCTCCTCTGGATTGTTAAAAATAGATCCCTATTTTTTAGAGAAGTTTTTTTCTTTTCTCTTTTAACTTTTTCAGGAAAAAACTCCATGCATTTCGTGGAGAGATTGCTCAGTTCTTGAGATAACTGAGCAACTCTCTTGCACATGCATTGCGCAGGTTCTGAGCATAGTTGGTTCTACACAATTTATGGGCTGAGTGGCTTTGGGTTGCCTCTCATGTTCTGTGCATTTCCTAGCTCAAGTTTGGCTGCTAGTCTGTTCTATGCATTTCCTAGGCACAAGGCTCATTATCAATCAAGACTTCGCAATTCCCAAGAGCAAGGCCAGTTGCCCTCAAGGATTGTGCAGTTCTCTAAGGAGCCTGGAACTGTCGAAAGACCAAGTCAGGAGATCGAATTTTGGGTTAGAAAAAGTGCTAAGTGAGAAAACACAAGACAAGATTGAAATAATAAACCTTAGTTGAAGCACAAGTACCTAGATCAGTGTGAGATGAGCTGCTGAGTTTTATAAGGGAGGCTCCAAAACGAAGCATGGGCAAAACTTTCGAGGGTGGTTGTAGCCGCTACAGCACCATGGTGTGATGGGGTTCTCATGTTTGGTTAAGATGGATTATCGAATGGATTCGAGGTTGAGTGAGGTGGATCTCTGAATGACAGAACGCATGGCCTAGTAACCCCTGAACTTAACTATGGGTTGCGGTAAATCCAGATTTAGTGTTGCCTCGGTGGGCTTAGGAATCCTTACTGATGAATGGTAGGATATTCGGTAAATCCAAGAGGTGTTTTCCCTTTATTAGGCCTAGGAATCTTTATCAGTGAATGGTGGGTTATATAGTAAAGCTTAGAGGGTGGTGTCTCGTTTTAGGGCCTAGTGATCCCTAGATCGAACTATGGATTGTGGTAAATCCTTAGAGACAAGGAGGCAAGAAAATTCTTCACAATGTAGGTGGATACATCGGTGGCATCCGTTCCTATTTTGGCATATTGATCTAGTGGAGATCATGGTAAAGAATTTTATTACATGTTTATTGTGTTGGCTTAGTGATTCGGGATGGATTACAGTAAAGCCTAATTTATATTGATGAGGGTGAGGTGATTTCGCGTCGGGAACCCTAGTTGGTTCTTTTGGTTTGAGTCCCACATTCATGCTTGGAATAGGGCATGGGGGTGAATGGCTGAAGAGAGATATGGGTCATCCATTCTATGGTCAGGTGGAACGTGGTAGTCCCATCCCAGGTTGGATTTTGCATTCATTAATAAGAGGTTCTCTCCTTGATATACTATGTATCAATGTATTGTTTTATATGTGGGTTATATGCCTGATGTATCCTTGATATTTATGTTGTTATTATGTTGGTTATAAGCATGTATTATGATAATGATGATGTATGGATCTCCTCATGTTTTTATTTATAAATGAATGAAAAATGTATCTATGACCTAATAGATGATAATGTAGCTAATGATATAAAGCAACAATGCTTCTTAGTGATTCTTAGATAAGTATGAGGCCCTTATGCTTAGATCTGTTGTTTACACCTGTAGATTACATATTTGTGATATGTTTGACGAAATGATTTTAATAGCTAGTAGGGGTCAATTCAAGCCCTTGTTCAAGTAATTACATTTGCATCATCCTTATCTTGTTATCTTTCTGTTCTGAATGTGTCATTTAATTATGGGCAGTGACCTGGGCTTTGGACCTGAAAAAGTGGCTCAAATATCATGGACATTGGCATAGCACTGAGAAAAATAGTCCTTGGACGATCGTATGCCATGTTGTGGGAGCATCTAGAGCCCTTTGGACATTGGCATGCCCATAGCATGGGAGAGTCCGAGATTAATTGGCCTAGAAAATCAGTGGGACCTATGTGTTAGTTGTTGGAAAGGTTGGGATGGTTCCTGGGAGTCTTGTAGCTTATGTGGGATTTTTGTATGTTGTGTTTCTACCAATTCCACTTCCTTAAGGTAACAGAGGAGGTCGAATCCCATCATAGTAGCCTCTCATCACATGTTTACCCCAGTTGGACGGTTACTTGGGTAGATGTGGGAGGAGGGTGTTACAATTGGACCCCATTTCTTTGAAAGCATGCTCAAGGTAAATTGTTTGTTTCCTAAGTTTTCAGTTAGATTAATAGGAATATTAGAGTTTGAGTTTACTAATGAAGAAAAATTAGCCTTGTGTATATTGCAGCCTTCTAAAACTCATGGTCAACGTTGTATATGGGGCTTGGTCACATTGAGCATAAGGCCAACCCAGTCAACTCAGAAATTTTTCGATCATCTCGCCTGTGATGGATTCGATTCAATAGAGTCAAGAAGGTTTCACTAATCATGGACACCATGATTTGGATTTCAACCACTAAGGATGCATATCAAAGCTATGATCCAAGTTTTTCCTTAAAATATGCACATGAATATCTACTTCTGAGAAAACGATGATATATATATATATATCATGTATTATACTCTGTAAACACTAAGTTGTATGTTTATGTTTTCATAACACCTCTGCAAACAATACTTATAATAGTTCTTTATCTATATTAGTAAATCTTTGTTATGGCTTGGGCATAAGCGTGTAGTTGTGTAACTTCCCATGTTGGTTAATCGAAACTTCATGTTGATTACTAGTGCATCCCATTAGTGCAATTGTAACCAAACAACTTGCCAACATGGACTGGTAAGGACCCACCAATCTGGATCGACAAGAGCTTGTGTATCCTATTTCATTATAGTTTTCTTTCTTGTTATTTTATGATGAGATCTCATTAGCTTAGATCGTGTTAAGTGTTTATTTGTGGTAGTTCGCATTTCTACAACATTAGTGTTTGTTAACTTCCCTTGAATGATAAATTTAGATAATAACAATCTTGTGGTGTTAGCATATGTTGATAGCATTTATTTGGATGTCAACGAGATTGTGGTAACTGGAACCTAATGCTATAAACCTTTATTGAGAACTGTGGTTATTTGTAACATTGATTACTTATGGTTCAATGTAAATGTAGTCATTTGTGACATTGTTATTTCAAGTTCAGCATAGGAGGAACAAGGCACTCTTCCCATCCCTTTCTCTTACATTATATTTTATATACCCTCCTATGTTGTGAGAATTAATATTGTCCCTTTCAATCATTCTCATAGAGCATTGTATATTTGATTGACAGTAGATTGGAGGTCATAGAATAATCTTTACTCGGCTTGATCTTTGCATCAATAGCACACAAACTAATCTAAAAAACATATACATGTATTCTTGACAGTGTGATTTAGCAAAAACTTAAATGTATGAACTTCATTTATCAGCAAAAGTGATTGTTGCATCAAGTTTTGAATCATTGTATGTGATCTAGGGTTTAAGACTTCCTCCATAATTTGATAGGTTGTTGACATATTGAAGGACTGGAATGTTTATTATATTATAATAGCTCTTTGCAAAACATAGTATGCACTGTTATAAGACAGTGGATTCTTGTATGAACACCAAATTATATAAACACACAAGAACTCATTGCATAATTACTAACACACAGTGATTTGTTTCATATATGGTGAAATACCTTAATGATTTGTTGCATATACTGTGAAAATAATTGCATAGTGGCTTGTTAAATGCACCTTGAATTCCATACACAGTATACAGTAGGTTATATCAATCCATGGTAGCACATGTTGGCATATATAGGGAAGAAACACTTTGAATGTAAGTTTGAGTCATTAATCCTTCTATGAATGTGTGATCTTAATAGAGTTTTTCTTCTTTGCACAATGAGGTAGGCTATTGCACCTTTGCATAGTTAGGTTAGTCCACCCTCCACTAGTGGAACCCACATTACATTTTATACTTTATTCTCTTAATAGATAAGGTTATGATTTGTTGACTGCATTTTTGAGTAATTTGAAGTTGAGAGTGATTTTCTTATACTACTAAGACCCTATCTCTCTGGAAGAACCAACCAATCATGATATGACAACACCTAACCAATGTCTAGGATTTTACAGCGAGGTTGTCCAGAGACAAGTTCTGAGATGGCATGAGATTGTTGTTGAACGTGTAGGTGGCTAGAGAACCTTACCAAAAACACCCTTGCATAGAGGCAACATATCTAAGTGCAATAATGTTGAGCTCTCTTAATTTTGTCCACTGCTCACATATTCACCTACAGTCACTACTTGTTTCAGTAGTGTTGGATTATTTTCTATGCCTCATACGTTTGTATAGGCTTTGAGTAGCCATGTATGTAGTAAGATAAGACTAGAGGCATATTGAGTGGTTGTTCCATTTTAGAATAGACTTCCTTTCACTTTATTCCACTTTCTTATATTGCATTTATCTCTCTTTAGTGAGAGCATGAACACTAGCTAGATCTAGTGAAAGATTGCTCTTGAATTATGAGTGGGAAATCAACACAGAGAAAGGTTACTTCACAGTCATTCCATTTTATTTTTTGATTTTTTGACTATTTGATTTTGGTCATTAGTGATAGAAGGTTGATTTATGAAGCCTATATCATAGTCTCATATTTAGGTCATTAGGGTTTTAAATTTAGATCTTGTTACCAGCATTTATTGTGCTCACACTTCATAAGACTATGAACCAGATTGACATAAGGGTGTTTTGATTCTCATTAATTTGTCCAGAAAACGTTTAAGACAAACTCTTAGCTAATCAAAATGAAATATTAACCTTTCTCTAGGACCAAAAGGCATTTTCAAAACTAAATAGTATTTGAAATAAAAATCGCCATACCATACTATCATCACTAAAAGTATAGCTGTAAAGTCATGTGATTTAAGTAGAATTTAACCGGGGTGCGATCATACTAGCATTAATGCATTGGATCCTATCAGAACTCTGCAGTTAAATATTGTCTGCATGGGGTAGTTCAAGTGGTAGTGGCCGTGGAAATGAAATCTCACCGAACCGGAAGTCTTGGGTTCAAATCTTGGGCTACTCTTCCCCCGTAGCAGGGTGTGTAATGGACCTGAAAATCAGAGAGTCCTACCAAGCTTACAAAAAAAAAAAAACATTTAACCTTAATCCCACACATGACACCAATTACTATCACACTTACAATTTAACCTTTTATCTAAAAAAAATTGAACAAATAATTTTATATAAATAATTCTTAAGGGGTGGTAGGAGCGAGAAGCATTATCCTTTGCTCTAAGGGAAAATAAAATTGTTATATGTATGGGTAATGAGATCAATCTCAAACAATCAAGTGAAAGCATATGCATTAATTAAAGGAATAATGTTAGCAAAATAACATCATTTTTATCCTTGTTTGTTGTTGGAGACTATAAATTCCTAATCCATCATATGTAGTTGGTTCCCTTCCACATGAAAACTTATTGAAAATATAGTGAAAAGGATCAAAAATATCATTTCTTTTTTCTCTCTATTAAAGTATATCATCTACTCATGGAAAAAGACCAAAAAGTAGATGTAATGGTAAATGAAGGGGTGAACATGGGTGAACTGAGGGTCAATGAGAAAGCCTCATGGTTCCCTCTCCCTTGACTTTATTTTCATGAAATAAAAAAATCAAAGGCCCCCTCATCATATGGACCGTTTTTTGACCCAACGAATATACAATATGGCATTAAATCAAATCAAACCACATACTATAGAGCTCCAAATATTTTTAGAAAACCAACTCCTAGACAAGCTCAAGATGGGTATGCAAAGTAGTATCAAGCATGTAAACATGGGAGTGTGGGAGAATTAGAGTGTCTATGTCATATCATTTAATCCTCATGGAAATATGTGACACATGAATCTGGATTTATTTTGAAGCATGGTGAGGGGTGGCAGATGGAAAGCCACTCCACATATCAATTATACCCATCAAAATTCGCGTGGGATTTCTCATGTGTTGATGCAATTTAATTAGCATGTGGATTGGGAAACCTTTGTTTAGGAAGACATTACTGATTTTATGTCCCTGATTAGTGGATCTTCTCCAAGTTCAATGCATGCAATAACAAGTTAAACAAGGGTATATAGACTCTCGCATGCAACCAAAAATGACCTAAAGTACAATTTTCCAAGTTGAGTGGAGGTTTGGAAAGCTCTATAATGACATGTGCAGGCAATATCTACTTTCTTTCATGGTAAATTTATATGGTTATGGTCAAATTGGGGTTGATATCTACTCCCCCATGTTTATGCCAAGCATTCAAGAAACTTTCGAAAGGAAGAGGCCTAGGAAAGCCAATAAAGGGAATTTTAAGAGCACAGAATCCTTATTGAGCTTGGGAGCGTTGCAATCTATTTGATGCTTGATATCCTCTACACTCAGTGTAATTAATGGTGGCACTTCGGCCTATGTCACTCTTATTTTGAATTTTGATTTGGTTGACATCTCTAGCTATATGAGGCATGATGAAAACTCTATACATTTGTTTTAGGGATTGATTGATATCCTTGGTATTATAATACCTATGAGCTCGAGGAAGATCCACCTGTATGAAGGTGTGGGGAAAACAGGGGCATATGGTATGTATTGGGGCATAGGAAGATCAGTTTGTAAGTTTGTAGTCATGTAATGTAGAAGATATTGTGTCATTGGTTGTCGAGACTGTGAACACCAGATTGTATTAAAGTGCTTGTTGGGTAGAAGTGTCCAAATTAGCCATGTCAATTAGAGCAATTCGGTGGGGGAGCGGAACCTAGGAGGGAAAATAATCCTCCATCCATGAAAAGAAATATGAGTATGGGAGTTTAATATGACACTCTGAGTGCACAATTAAAGTCAAGGGAGGAAGAGATACTAGCTCTACAACTTTCACAACCAGTTGATCTCTACCATCACTTCTTCCATAGAAATATTGTTAGAACATTGTAATATGATCAGACTTCAAAGGATGAAATCTATATACTGCATCAGAAAATGGAAGAATGTCAACTCTATCTGGGACAACAGCATTAAACCTTCCTCAACAAGTACCTATGCCAACTCTCCTTGGCATGATATCCCAAATTTAAATGAATCAATTATGGACAAAGGATTGGGTTCTACCTAGGATGGGTTTACTTCTCCTCATGATGTGTAAGTAGTATAGAAGCTTTTTTTTTTTTGTAAGATTAAATTTCTATTGATTAGCTAGGAAAAGCATACATCAAACAATTTTTTGTTGCGGTTTCTCGTGAGGGAAACCAAACCAGAAATAGAGTAGTAATTACTTTGTCCAAAATAGTACATATAAATTGTAGAAACTAAAATTTGGCATAATTTCTTCATGAAATACAAGTATAGCAAAAAGATATGTAGTGTTGACTAGAGAAAAATGGTGGGTACTCTACTTATGATTAGTAATAGTTGTAGGACTGAAAACCATATGAACATTTTGATGACCACTATGAAATAAATAGTAGTGTTGTCTAGGTTGAAGTTTATAAATCCATAGGAGCGTCAGGGGTGCCCGGGGAGGTTGTACCCTTCCCACTGTGAAGTAAAGCTTCAACTTTAGCGAGCCTCATAGCCATATCTCTGTGTTCCAATGACATATGTTTATTTTCAGCTTGGATGATACTGATTTGGAGGGGTTTTTTACTATTGTTGTCTTCTTTTCCTTCAAGAGCCTTATCAATGAGAGTTTTGATGTGTTAGTAGAGTTATATTGTGCACAAATATTTATTTTTTCATCCAAGAGTTTGGTCAGGATCTGTATTCATTATGTAGCTTGTGAGAAGATGTTGTCATTTGTGTGAGCTTCTCGCTCATGCATAGATTCAATTTTTTCCTAATTAATTATGTGTTTGTATATGCTCAGGCGTAGATCCATTGTAGCAATGTATTGTAGATTGTGCTTGAGAACAGTCACAGGATTTTCCCTCCCCCATGCCAATAGAGCTACATTGGAAACACATTTCTTGATGAGGCATGGTGGGAGAAAACGAAAGGATGGTATCAATGAGGACCACTAAGGAGAAAGTGTAAATAAGAGAAGGATAAGTGTAATAGCACTTATCACTGGATCAAAGCAATGTTAAGATGCTAACAACGTTAGTGTTGTGTGAGAATACTTGGTTGTAGGAGGAGGGATATATATAGGTCAATGCAAGTAAGGTGAAGTGTAACAACCCAGCAAATGAGAACTAAGCTTTGTGAGAGACCTAAAGACAACTAGGCGTGACTGCAAAGTGCCCCAGCTGTAGAATATGACTAGAAACCATAAATAACCAGAGCAATGTGGCACAAAGATTGAAGAAAGATATGATGCTTGAGCTTAAAGAGGAGAGAATAAATAAATTGATGCACAATAAACGAGTTACCAAAACGATATGTTTCTAAATGAACCTATGTGCAATTGAGGACAAGAGCACCTGCAATGAAGTGGGATGACTATTAGGCTTGCATTGGAGCTGATATTCTGTTAATTTTGAGAGTGAGCCTTCAATTTCATTTCCAAGGTGAATTTCATGCACCAACCCGAGGTTCCACACAACCACAATACAAGAAGCAAGTCCCTTAGTGAGTGACAGTGTCGTTGATTCGAACACAAGGGAGGCCAAGTCAGGAGGACCTTGAATTGCTTGTCCCATAAAAACGGAAACAAAAATGAACAATAGAAATTGGATGAGAAGGGTGGCATGTTTCCCCCAATAATTTCTACTCACATGATAAAACAAACCTCGTTGGAGTGTATTCTACAGGGTGGTAAGCATATCAAGGTTTCCCTTGGGCGCCTTAGGATGTGAATTAATTGAAAGGAGTGTCATGATTAATTGTGATTAATGCCAAGTTCCAAAGGGGGGCATGTTGGCCCTTCCCCTCCACCCCCCACCCACATGCTTTTCCATAAAACCACCCCAATTTATAAGTAATATGGAAGTTAAAGTTTGTAGAATTTTAGGTTTTTTTTAGGGATTACACCTCTCACTTCTCTAGTTTTAAGATAGTTTCAAGTGAACATTTTAAAGTTATAGCCTTAACTAAACAATATATAACTTAACAAACAAATAATATTTACAATATAAAATATTGTAATATAATTATTATACTCCATCATAAATTTAATCTAATATAAATTCTCATTCCATTAAAAATAAATAATATTTTTATTTATCTACTTAAATAAAATTATAATACAAAAAGATAATAACATGAAACTTGTTACACTAATAAAATATCAATTTACAAACTAACACATTTCCAAATTACCATTTAATCTAAATTAATTTATAAGAACATAAAAGGTTTATGTTACATTTTTTAAGTTACCCAATTACATTAAAATAATTAAATAAATAATTTATTATTTGCCATAGTTAGCAGTGCTTTCATATTTGGAAAAATTATATTAAATATATATATATATATATATTATTTAGTAGGAAAAATATAAAATGAAAGTCAAGTCTCACTAGCACAATTGGTTGAGGACGGGCCTCTTTAGCAAGGCGATCCAAGATCAAACCTCCCAGGGAGTGGTTGTTTCATGCTCTAGGGGGGGGAGACATGCTAAAAAATCCAGTAAGCTTAGGGTTGGTGTGGAATCTAGTAAACTTAGGGTTGGTGTGGTCGAGGTTGGGTGTCATCCTGAGGTGACTTTGACGGATTAGATGTTGGGTGTGATCCTCGAGTGACTTTGATGGACTAGATGCATCTGGGTCGCGGCTCCTCAAGCCACGGATCAAGCCTAGAGGATCACAGACGACTTGACTATATATATATATATATATATTAAAAAATGAATATTATATTAATATTAGTGTAAAATTATTTTAATTTTGCAGTTATTAAGTATTGAGAAGGATAAATTGTTTTAAAGTATAAACATATTTTGAAGTATAAAATTCAAAAAGATTTGCATCTCCAAAGATTCAATCCCTCTCAATGCTTTGCAGATTAAAGATAGATATATGTTAATTTTTTAAATCAATGTAAATCCATTTTAACCTCAGATCTCTCTATATATGTCTTGTATCACCAGCATGGAATGAATTATACATTTCCTTCCTTTCAAACAAGACAACAATAAAATATTTCAACCATAAAAAATATTTTATTTTTAATTGCTTTATGTATACATAGTTGATATTGAAAATATTTTATTAACATGCCCACTCAAATATCCTCTCCCTCTTTCTCTCTATACATAACAATAATAACAATAATAATTTAATTTTAAATTCACATCCAAGCTAGAAACCAAATTGGTTTATGAGTCTCCCTTGTTTGTGGACAAGAAACCCATCTCTGAGCAATTATATTAGTACTAGATTCTACAAAGTTGTACATACTCGATTTGAACCGATAACCTTTTACAATGAAAAACGCATAGACGCACATAATATCAAATTATTTTTTTTATATTCTTAGTTTATTTTCAAACACACATCTTCCTCATACTATTCTCCATATATATAAAAAGTTAAAGCTAGCATTGAAATATTTAACCATAAAAGAATTACACATCTCTGACACATTAGAAAGTGTAAAAAAAAAACATTTTTTTATTTATCTCTATTTCTAAAAAGTTGATATAAAATCATGTTACTTAATATAAATCTTGAAATATTTTATTTATAACTTACACTAAAATATTTTTTTGTTATTAGTTTTTTTAAATACTATATTTCAATTCTATGTGTAGTACAAAAGGAATTACACCTTCCTTTCATACATACTAAGTCGTAATATAATTATCAAAAAATTATTATTTTAAATGTTTTATCAACTCCATATTAAATAGTGAAAGAATTGTACATCTACCTTATACTAAAAAGAAAAAGAAAAAAAAAAATCCATATATATAACTATAACTTTATGTGTCTATATAACAAACAATATCTTATTTATGAGTGATATTGAAAGTTATTTTTGTTATTAAATTTTTTATTGTTATTATTTTTAAATATAATTTATACCATGCAATAAATCAAATTTGACATGTAATCTTATTATTACTTTATAATTGAGTTATAGTAGGTTTTGTTTTCTTTCAAAATATGAAATTAAATTTTAATTGAATCTTTCCATTTGCATTTAATTTTATATTGATAACATACAATCTTCTAAACTTGTGAGCCATGACCATATGGGATACTCGCTATCTTGCATGTACATATAGAAGTTGAAACCTTTCTTTTGGTTGTGCAACTTAAAATTAATTTTTATTTGGTTAATAGTTGGTCTTCCTCACACATAAACAAATTAATACCTTATAATTTAAAAACATCTATCTAAAAGTAAAAGTACCCCTCTTTATAAACCATCAACAAATTATTTCAAGTACCCAAATATTATCCATATATTATGTATCTTTACATATTAAAATCTTGAAATTATGTTAATATAGAATATACTATATATCTTTACATTTGAAATTATGTTAATACAGAATAAACTAAATATCTAAATATTAAAAAATAAAAATCTTACATTAAAATTTATAAAATACAAAATTATTAATATAAAATATAAATATTTAAATTCTAATTACTAATTTTATCTTTATCTATTTATATAATTTTTTAAAACTTTATGTTTTATTAATATAATTGTATTACTCTTTTCACTTTATTTTTTCATCTGCTTTTCTAATATTATATATATATATATATATATTTTAACAAGTACATATCATTAGATAATCATTAATTTTTCAACGATATTAACAACACCGTATCATTATTACCCAATAATAATCACGTCACCTCATTGTCACTTTACTTTTTCCTTTCGAGTTTTTTACTTAAATTCTTTGCAAATAAGTTATGTTTAGCTATTCCTCCACAATGCAGACAAAGCCGAAATGATCATGAAACAAGGCAAATTAACATCATGATATGTTAATGAGAAACACTGAATGCCAACGAAGCATTTTTGTACCTTTCTATATGATGAATGCAAAGTCCAGCATGTAATATTTAGCGGAGATAGCCACAAATTGTTCTTTCTGCCATTTTTGTGATAGCTAAAGCCATTAGCACTCATTCCACTATACATAGATACTCTTCATAATTAATATGATCGTTCTTTATTTAAATAAAGATAATCATATTTTAGATAGTTATATTTGAAATAAGTTAATATTATATATTATTTAGTTAGAAATAACTTAAATTAATTATGTATGTTTATTAGTATAGTATATTTATAATAGTTTAAAAATAAATTGTGTTATTGATAAAGACATTACTTGTAAGTCAAGAGATAAGAATACATAAAATTAAAAAAAAAGATTGGTAGAGAGAGATTGTGTCCTCTCGAAAATTCTAGAAGTATTTTTGTTAAAAATGATAATGATCATTAAATAATAAGTGGTCATCATTAAGAAAGTTCTCAACATTACATGAACTGTAAAATGATATTGGTGTATTTTCACATTTAATATTAATATGGAAAATCAAATACTCTTGAAATTTTATGATTATATAAAATTATTAATAAAGAAAAAGATGCAAGAGACGGAAAATAATGATGTGAATATTTTTTTAATTTAAGGAGACATGTGAATGACCCAAAACCTAAAGCATTTGGCATGAGATAAAGTCTACCCCTTTAATTTTGTTTGCACATGACTATCCTATCTTGATTGTCCCTTTGAGCAATCAAATGCACCAACTAGAAAGTCAATGACAAACGTTACAATTGGTGCATCCAATTCACATATGCACAAACAAGATAAGCTAATGGATTACACATTGGAGTCTTGAGATTGTGTCAATACTAAGTATATAAACCTAAGTATTATAGATTTTTTCCTACTTTACAGAAAATCACAAAATGATTGAACTCCAATTACAAAAAAACATAAGACAAAATTATTAAATTCCAGTTGCATTGACACAACACAAAATGGTTGAATAATAGTGGTTACTTTATCTTCATTCTAAGTTTGTAAAATATTTGTTTATTAATCTTTGATATTTGGTTGAAGAATGACTTCCATGTGCTCTCATTACTTGATTTTGAATTTCTCTCTCTTTTCTTCCTTTGTTCCATCTTCTTTTAGCCTTTGCAGTGGTTGTATGATAATGTCCTAACAATTCTATTGTCAATGCTTCTTCACAACAATGATACAAACCTTATTGTCATTTTTATTTTATCTTCAAGTTTTCGCTGGATTTTTACAAATTAATTATGTTGAGCTATCTATCCACATCAACACATTGTCATTCTTCTCTTTTGCATTTGAAACAAAAATATGCACAACAATGTAACCACTAGTGAAAGGAAACCATTTGGTTAATCAATCTTTCATTACACAATAGTCTTTTCTTAACTACTACTTATTTGGGCTCAAAAGCTGACATGCCAACCTCATTATTATTTGTTCTTCGTACTAAATCTTTACAAATCAATTATGTTGAGTTTAAACTAATCATGTAGCATGTTGATGGATTAGTATCATTCTTCAATGTATTTGTGACAAAATAGCACAATCCAAAATTGTATAACAATATCTTCGTTCAATAAAACAGGTTGATTACATGACAAGAGTGTGCCAAAATTATACTTTGACTATATAAAATCAAAGTTATATAATAATATCATATAACAATACGTTAATATAATAAAACATTATAATTATTTATAAATTCAAATTTATATAACTATGCTTTAATACAATGCAACATATTAATTAAATACAATGAAACATATTAATTATATAAAAAAATGTTTATACAACTATGAACCAAAGCAATCTCCCCGTTTCTAATACCTAACATCAGCAGACTCCAAAGCATGTTGTGAATCCTTTTGAAATCACTTTTCAAACCACTCATATGCTCTGAAAATTCATTTTAGAGATCAATTTCCAAACCACTCCTATAATTAAGACATTTCAGTTGCCCACAATTATTAAACCGACCCTCCTCATGATTACTTGCAAAGGACTCGAACCCGTGACGTACCTCCTACCACATTGTCCGTATGTTACATTTACACACCATGCCGTCTTTTCTAAGCATTTCAGAAAACTTGGAAAATACACAACAATCACCCCCACACCACACCAACTACTGAAAGAACACAACATAACTAACATAAATAATTTCTTACGCCTACACATACTCACGAACCTTAATCAGAAATTAAATTTGAAAATTCGTAACTTCCAAACCACTCTGTTTGGTGGATTATAAACCGCTGGGTTCATAAAAACCGCCGTTAGAGTGGGCCCACAACAGCGACAGACGAACTCAGAGGTGGTAGGAACTGAAACGTGATAATGGCAGAAGGCCTCATGGTTTCTACAAAACGCAAGCACAAAGTCCCGGTACAGTAAGGCAATGGCTCGCACCTTGAGCGTCGTCGATGAATTTCTGTATATGGATCTGATCTGATAGAAATTCAGTGTCTGAATCTTGTCTTTTTGGATCACAGGGGCGAAGCTTTCATGCAGGACTTTTTAGCTTAAATTTTTTGAATTTGGCAGAGAATTGAACTTAACAATGGAAGCCAGCGCCGGCTTGGTTGCCGGTTCTCATAACAGAAACGAGTTCGTGGTCATCCATGGACATGAGGAGGTCGGAAATTTATACAGGACTTAGGTTTTTCGTGGGCATTGTGAGTTACGTTCCGGTTGTTGTGCTGATTTTAAATTTGAGACTTAGAAAATTTGTTTTCTTGTGTTGCATTGCAGCCGAAGCCTTTGAACACGTTGAGTGGCCACGTCTGCCAGATTTGTGGCGAGGACGTCGGGCTTAACACGGACGGCGAGCTGTTCGTTGCCTGTAATGAGTGCGGGTTTCCTGTCTGTCGGCCGTGCTATGAGTATGAGAGACGAGAAGGAAATCAGTCGTGCCCGCAGTGCAATACTCGTTACAAGCGTCAAAAAGGTTAGTTTTTGCTCTGGAACTCTTTAAAATTTTATGTGGAATTTGGACGTTCTCGGCAGCTTTGTAGCATTGGTTCAGGTTGAATTTGAACATTCTTGACAAATTTATTATACTTCATGTCGGATTCTTGAAAAGTTCTAATTTGATGTCGAATCTGCATGGTTTCGCCCGTATGAAAGTATGATTTCAAGCTAAATTTCCTAATTCTTGTTACATTTCAACGTTCTTTGCAAATTCATTCTAATTCGAGTCGAGTTCTTCAAGAGTTTGTAGAGTTTATGCTGAATGTGCATGTTCTCGACAGTATGAAAGGATAACCCATGTTAGCTTTGCAAATTTGGGTTGAATTTGAACGTTCTTGATCAATTTAATTTAATTCGGGTCGAGTTTGCACGGTTTTGTCAAATTTACCGTCGAATTCAAATCGAATTTGCCATTTCTTGACCAATTTACCGTCCATCGTTCTGCATTTGCACATTCATGGTAAATTTAGCACGATTTATGACTTTAATGATGCGAATTTGGTCATATGGTACGGCATTTGCAGGGAGTCCACGGGTGGAAGGTGACGATGATGAAGAAGACGTTGATGACATAGAACATGAATTTAATGTGGAGACTCAGCTAAGAAACAGGCAGCAGATCACCGAGGCGATGCTCCACGGACGCATGAGCTATGGCCGAGGTCCCGACGACGAAAATTCGCAGATTGGTCATAATCCAGAGCTTCCTCCGCAGATTCCTGTACTTGCAAACGGCCACTCGGTACTGATCAATGCCTCGAATTTTCTTTGACGAAATTTCTGGAGAATGCATAGAATTTGATTCAAGTGTTAGAAAATCTTGCCGCAATGCATAAAATTGGCTTTTACAAATTCTATCTTTGCATTTGTTGGAAATAATAAACATTTAGAAATTTGTTTGAAGTCGTAATCAAATGGTTTTGACACAAGATGCAAGAGAGGTCCTAAAAAATACAAAATTTGTGACAAAGAAAATGAGGCAGGATGCTTTTTACCAAATTCCAGAAATGTATTTAGAATTTAATCGAATAATTTGGTGCAAATCGCTTAAGTTACACCAAGAGATAGAAAAATTGTTTCCAGGGTTTTGATAGACTGAATAATTCAAAAA
Organism: Pinus taeda; assembly: GCA_000404065.3. NCBI lineage: Eukaryota > Viridiplantae > Streptophyta > Pinopsida > Pinales > Pinaceae > Pinus > Pinus taeda. The sequence continues at coordinate 27,620 of APFE030500080.1, read as the reverse complement.
GAAACTAAAACAAAAGCAGAACGCGCAAAATAAATTTATGCAAAGTATGGACATCTTTGTTTGAAGTTTAAAAGAATAGGTACAAAACGCAGGGAGTTCAAGGCAAATGCTTGAAGCTTGGAATGATGATATTTGTCTAATGGCATTAGTTGTTGAATTAAGGTTGTGAGTGGGGAGATTCCAACGTCATACTACGCAGACAACCAATTGCTTGCCAACCCTGCAATGCTGAAGCGTGTGCATCCGAGCTCCGAGCCGGGTAACCATTGGCTTCATTTCTGTTAATTTTTATCCAATTAATTTAATTCTACGTGGAAATTCAAAGTTTCGAACACTGTTGAGTATTGGAATGTGTCGCTTTGAAACAGGGAGTGGAAGGATCATCATGGATCCAAACAGGGATATTGGTTCTTATGGCTTTGGGAACGTGTCTTGGAAGGAGCGAGGTGATGGTTATAAATCGAAGGAAAACAAATCAGGCCAGTTGGATATGACGGAAGGGAGATATCAATATAATGGGGGGTTTGGACCAAATGAGCCTGAAGATTATATTGATCCCGATATGCCAATGTAAAAACTCTGTTCTGCTCTCTTTTGGGCTGCATGATTGAATGTTTCGAGTTTGTTCGGAAAGATCAAATTCTTCGATTTTCAGCGTTTGATGATTCTAAGCTTGAATGTTGTGCTTAGAAGCTTTAATTTTGCTGCAGGACCGATGAAGCAAGGCAGCCACTGTCCCGAAAAGTGCCAATTCCTTCAAGCAAAATAAATCCATACCGAATGGTCATTGTAATTCGACTGATAGTGCTGGGTATTTTTCTCCGCTATCGTCTCTTGAATCCAGTGAAGAATGCATATGGGCTCTGGGCCACTTCTATCGTTTGTGAAATCTGGTTTGCCTTGTCATGGATTCTTGATCAGTTTCCCAAGTGGTTGCCTATCAGTCGTGAAACGTATCTTGATCGACTGTCATTAAGGTATCTTCGACATAAACACCAGCACTTGGTATCAACTCATGCCCTAAATTGTAATAAATGAACGGGAATTATTTTGGAAATGCCAGATACCCTGCATAGACTTACATTTCAAAAATATAGACGAGGCCTTACTTTGTATTATTTTGTCAGGTACGAACGAGAAGGCGAACCATCAATGCTTGCACCTGTTGACCTCTTTGTGAGTACTGTGGATCCACTGAAGGAGCCTCCTTTGGTTACTGCCAATACAGTATTATCAATCCTTTCAGTAGACTACCCTGTAGACAATGTGTCCTGTTATGTCTCTGATGACGGAGCGTCGATGCTTACTTTTGAATCTCTCTCTGAGACCTCAGAATTTGCCAGAAAATGGGTACCATTCTGCAAGAAATTCGACATTGAGCCTCGCGCTCCCGAAATCTATTTCTCTCAGAAAATTGACTATCTGAAGGACAAATTTCAACCCACCTTTGTCAAAGAGCGCCGGGCCATGAAGGTAAGTATTGGGGATCTACGAATTCAGAGGGGAATTGCAAATTTCAGTTCATCGGAGCGAGTATCAGTTCTCAACACTCTAAAATTGCATGGTTTGTGCAGAGAGAATATGAAGAATTCAAGGTGCGCATCAATCGGTTGGTTGCAAAGGCCTCTAAAGTGCCCAAGGAAGGATGGACAATGCAAGACGGTACGCCTTGGCCTGGTAATAATACCCGTGACCATCCTGGTATGATCCAAGTGTTCTTGGGTCACAGTGGCGGCCTCGATACAGAAGGCAATGAGCTTCCTCGGCTAGTATATGTTTCTCGTGAGAAGAGACCTGGTTTCCAGCATCACAAGAAGGCCGGTGCCATGAATGCTTTGGTAAAGGTTTTTCTATTTCTTTACCGTTTGCCTTGAATTCAGGCTCTTAGAGAATCAGAGAATCAATGTTATTTCCGCTGAATTTCAATGCAATTTTATGCAGGTTCGGGTTTCTGCTGTGCTCACCAATGCTCCATTTATGCTGAATCTGGATTGTGATCACTACATTAACAACAGCAAGGCAATCAGGGAAGCCATGTGCTTTATGATGGATCCTCAGGTTGGGAGAAAAGTCTGTTATGTCCAATTCCCTCAGAGATTCGATGGTATTGATCGCAATGACCGTTACGCCAATCGAAACACCGTATTCTTTGATGTATGAATCTTTCTACCTTGAATTGCAATTCCAGTAATGCTCTTCTGCATTTTCCTTCCTCTTTAAAAAAGATTCAAGTTTTACTGATTGCATTTAAAATGGTTGGCTCCATAGATCAACATGAAAGGTCTGGATGGAATTCAAGGGCCTGTATATGTGGGAACTGGATGCATGTTCAGAAGACAAGCTCTATATGGGTATGGGCCTCCCAAAGGCCCAAAACGTCCCAAGATGGTGACCTGTGATTGTCTCCCTTGTTGCGGTCCTCGTAAGAAGTCTCCGAAGAAAAATAGTAGCAAGAAAAGTGCAGGAATCCCAGCTCCCGCCTACAATCTGGACGGGATTGAGGAAGGAGTAGAAGGTAGGTGGAATTTAATCTCAAACTCTAGCCCTCTGATCTTCCTCGTTTATTTTCTTTTGTATCTATAAAGCTTAATAATGGACCTTGTGCAGGTTATGATGACGAAAGAGCATTGTTGATGAGCCAACTAGACTTCGAGAAGAAGTTTGGCCAGTCTTCAGCTTTTGTTCAATCCACTCTGATGGAGAATGGTGGTGTTCCGCAAACAGCAAATCCAGCTGAATTGTTGAAGGAGGCTATTCATGTCATCAGCTGTGGATATGAAGACAAAACGGAATGGGGAAAAGAGGTAAAGTATAAATCGTCCTTTATTATCTTATATCTGTGCAATCTGATTTTTTTAAATATTCGATTAAATTTGGTTTACCTGGTGTCCATCCAAACACGATTTAGGGTACTCTGCCATACTGAATATGCCAAACATACAAAACCCTGGTTGGGAGCACTGCTCCAGAAAATAATATGGTTATTACTGCAACCTACTAAATAAAAGAATTGGAGCGAACAAATCCCCATATTATCGAGATAATTCTTTATTGCACCTCTTAACTTTGTCGTTGAGAGAGTGAAATAGTGTCAGTCTATACTCATTTGTACAATTTGTGCAACATTACTAATTGAAAATTTAGTATTTAGTAGTTAGTTAAATTGAATGACAGAGACACCAGTTCTATTTAGTCAATTTCTGGCTAGACAGAGTATTTGCAAATTTCAACAATATTTTAATCTGATTAAAGCAGGCTGATTGCTTGCTATCTCGGTCGATATTGACTCGGGATTAGCGACATACAATGCGTCAAATCATGCGAGAAATTCTAAAATTTTGCTGTGAATAATATTTTATGTTTCCGTTGCAGCTTGGATGGATCTATGGATCAGTCACAGAGGACATTCTGACTGGATTCAAGATGCACACTCGAGGCTGGCGGTCCATTTACTGTATGCCCAAACGAGCAGCATTCAAAGGGTCTGCTCCAATCAATCTATCAGACCGTTTGAACCAGGTGTTGCGTTGGGCTTTGGGATCAGTAGAAATTTTCATGAGCAGACATTGCCCAATCTGGTATGGCTATGGGGGAGGTCTGAAATGGCTTGAAAGATTTGCCTATATCAACACCATTGTCTATCCATTCACCTCTCTTCCACTCATTGCCTATTGCACACTTCCAGCCGTCAGTTTGCTCACTGGCAAATTTGTGATCCCTCAGGTATGCTGTTAGCCATTTCCAGTATCAGAAAATTCACCTTTCGTCTGTAGGAAACGCGTATGCTTTTGAAAATCATTGTTATCAAGGGAACTCGATGTGTTTCTAACAATTTTATCGTGGCCAACTTTTATTGTTGCAGATCAGTACTTTTGCAAGTCTATTTTTTATAGCTCTTTTCATCTCAATTTTTGCCACTGGTATTCTGGAAATGAGGTGGAGTGGAGTGAGCATTGAAGAATGGTGGCGAAATGAACAGTTCTGGGTTATTGGAGGGGTTTCTGCACATTTTTTTGCAGTTATTCAAGGTCTGCTCAAGGTACTGGCAGGCATTGATACAAATTTCACAGTCACTGCCAAGGCATCAGATGACGGTGAGTTTGGGGAACTGTATGCATTCAAATGGACCACACTCCTCATTCCTCCTACAACCCTGCTTGTCATCAACCTTGTGGGGGTGGTTGTTGGCGTAGCAGATGCAATCAACAATGGATTTCAGTCATGGGGTCCTCTCTTGGGTAAGCTTTTCTTTGCATTCTGGGTCATTGTGCACCTGTATCCTTTCCTCAAGGGTCTCATGGGCAGGCAGAACCGAACACCCACCATCGTGGTTATTTGGTCAATTCTGCTGGCATCTGTTTTCTCTCTTTTCTGGGTAAGAATTGATCCTTTCTTGAGTAAGGTTAAAGGCCCAGATACTAAACAATGTGGCATCAACTGCTGATTTCTTTGATATTCAACTTTCAATCTTCTGGAAGAGAGCAATGATAACAACAGAGAAACACTTCAGAGGCTCCAAGCTTATACTAGATAACAGAGCACTGAGGAAAGTATTTCCTATTTTTTTGTTTATAAATTCTTAGTATGTGGATAATTGGAGGCTTTTAGTTTCCGGAGGACAAATTTGATCTGGGCTCTTTGAAATATGCTTCAAAGAATACAAGAAAAAAGTTTAGTTTAAATAGTAAATGTTGAATCTCTCAGCTAAGACACGAAGGACCCCTGGTAGATGCCATCTGCAGCTGGATTCTATTGTTTGTAAGGATATACCATTGGCCGTCAACTTACCTCTGCTATTATTTTATATCCCTGGAATGTAATTCATTAACTCGTGCCCATAATTAGGCAGCTTTTACGAGTTTGAGATTGTTGTATCACAGTTTGAAGTACGATTCTTGGTTATGTCGAAGTCGGTATGTAAAACTCGATAACGGAATTGTTGTGGACTGGTGTTCGGGAAGGACTAAAAACAGTGCGAGCATGAGGCAGCATGTTTGAAAGCAGTGATACTGTAAGGGAAGTGGCATTGTTTTAGATACTGAAACGCAACAGAGGATTGGACCATGGAGTCCTGGATTATTATTTTCTTGAAGGGAAAATTGTGTTCTCTTCATATGGCTGTGAGTGCCTATGTTCTGGTTTCTTTATCTGTGGACCTCTCATAGGTATCATTGGAATGGTTATTGTTATGTTTGGGAAATAATCATCATTGGGTGGAGATAGAGAAATTAAATTTGAAGAGTTTATGTTGTATTCTCTTGGAAGCATGTTTAAATATTATTGGCCTTAATGAGCCTAGCTAACTCAATGTAGGCAAAGTTATTTTTTTAGAATTTGTAACTCTAATGAATGACAGGTTAAGCATGGAGTTCCAAGAAGTTATTTTAACAGACAAAGATGCCCAAGATGTGAATAATGAACAGGTGAGGCAAAGCAGCAGTGACAACATTTATGCTGGATAGTAAAATAGATATTTGTTTGAGTTAGCGTGGTTTGTGGAATAGACTACCTAGCATGTTGTAATAGTCATTGCATGTACCTAGAAACTCCAAAATGTGGAATGAAATGTAAGTTTTAAAGGTATTTGAAAGTTCGTGGTGATCTCAAAACCACTTTGTAATGGTTTATGGTCAGCCTGAAACCATCTTTTGTCATTGTAAAGTGATGGTTTGTGGTGAGCCAAAAACCACATACAGAGCCTTAGTGGCTACAGGACTTGCCCAGTGGTGGCACATTGAAGTTGGTGGATTTGCCCGGTGGTGGTAGATCGGACTTGCCCGGTGGTGGCATATTGAAGTTGGCAGATTTGCCCGGTGGTGGTAGATCGGACTTGCCCGGTGGTGGCATATTACCTGAGTGGCTAACGTGTACATGGCAGCTTTGTGCTCATAGGAGCAGATGGACTGCAGTAACACCTGGCTCACGGTCTTAGATATTGGTGTGTCTGAGCATAAGAGGGTTGGTGCACTTTTCTATCTTGCAGTTGCGTCAAAAGGCGCAATCAGCGCAACTGTTTGCGATTGTTATTGGGATATGAATATTTGGCTTAGAAAGGCACTGATCTCTCTTTGTTTTTTGAGGTTCTGTACATGCAATTCGCGTGATGGTGGTGGATTTGACTATCATGACAAGTAGTCATTAAGGGGAGGAGTTAGAAATAATTAATTCCTACTTGTCTATGGTTGTAATTCTCCATTTGAGGAGTTTGTATAATAGGAATTTAGTTTCTCCTAGTTTAGTGTGTGGTTGAGAGAATCTCTCAACCACACTAGTGTACGTCCAAGATAGAATTCCTATCTTGAGACTACTAATTGTATAAATATGTGTGTAATTTCCTCATTCAGGGATAATAGAGAATATATTGTTGTGTGCAATTTTATCTTTTGTTAGTTCATGGTGGAACCGAAAAGGGTATATTGGGCAACAGCTAGGCACATTCTCATGTATGTGCATGGAACAATCAAGCTTGGGTTGAAATATACTTGTGGAGATTATGTCGATTGAGCAGATTCACAGATGCAGATTGGGCGGGTAGTTCAGTGGACAGGAAAAGTACCTCCGGGTACTACTTTAGCATTGGATCAGGAATGGTCTCTTGGTGCAACACAAAGCACAAGTCAGTAGCACTGAGCTTAGCAGAAGAAAAATATATGGCGGCCAGCACAGCTACATGCGAAGCCATATGGCTCAGGAAACTGCTAGTGAGTTTGTTCATGAAGAAAATGGGAGTGACCAGTATTTACTGTGATAATCGAAGTTGTATAAAACTCTCTGAGAATCCAGTATTTCATGAAAGATCGAAGCTCATTGATATCAGATGTCATTTCATCAGAGATTGTGTTCAACATGGGGCAGTCTAGCTGTAGTATGTTCCCACAGGTGATCAAGTAGCAGACATACTCACGAAAGCTCTAGGGAGAGCTAAGTTCATATAGTTCAGGGAACAAATGGGTACGGTGGAGAACCCGTTTCAGTAGCAGAAACAGATGGATTCTCGGTTGTAGCAACAATAGATGAGAGGGAGTTGCAATGGAGATGCAGTAGTTGGCAACAGTTCAACAAGGTCAGCCGCAGCATAGATGCAGCACATATCAGAGTTGCACAGTAGTTGATAGGCAGAGCAGTGTGACAAGAGGTGATGCAGGAACAAGGTGTTACTTCAGTGGGCAGCAGTGCTAGAACACATTCCTCGCTAAGAGGTAGTGTTAGTTTTTGTAACATCAGATGTGTTCTAGCTACGAAATTTGGTGGAGAGGGTAGAATACATGTATTTTCCAAAACCCAGAAATCATTTTTGAAAATTCCACCTAGAGACGACTTAATTAAAAATGATTAATCTTTTTTTAATGGCGCCTAAGTCTAAACTTAGGAAAACTGATTAATTAAAGGGTATTAATTAAATCATGGTGAGAATCTTCTAGAAGAAGACATGGATCGAGTTCTAGTTAATTTTAGCCATCAATTATGTTTTAATCATGGCCGTTGAAGTCTCAACGAAAAATTATAAGAAGAAACTTGATGGGGCTTGGAGAATACACACTAGTGCAGATACTCAGTTGCCCAGGCAAATCGATTTTCTCAATGGCTGAAGTTCTGCAAGAGAAGATAGAGCCAGAGGGTGAATCGCAGGTGAGAGAGAGAGAAGGCACCAACAATGGTCTGAGAGTGTGGGATAAATTCTAGAAGGGCCAGCGTGAGAGAGGACGCAATTCATCAGGGAACTGCGCAGTCACTGCGTAGAGGATGATGCAGTGAGACTAGCGTAAGGGTCGAGGATTCGTTTCAAGGTCAGAGAATCGCTATGGAGAGTGAGAAATTTATTGCTAAATTTATCTTAGTGTTTCTTTCTCTATTTTTGTTGTTCCATATCTTGTACATGAATTACTGTTGAAGATTAATAAAGAAACCCTCATCTGTTGCATCAATTTTCCCACGTTGGGTTTTTCCAGGGACGATTGTCCAAAAATAAGTGTGTTAATGTGCATATATGTGGCTAGCATTTCTATAATTTTCCTTGCATTTATTTTTCCACAATATTTAACTTGTGAAGGCTGCAGTCTATTTATTTTGATATTGGTCGTAAGAAACTACAAATAATTTGTTTTACTTATTTAACAAATAGAAGAGATAATATCAATTGCTGCAGTAGAATTCCAAACTTCGGAATTTTCACATATTCCAAAGGCTTTGCGACATTGGCATATAAGAGATCCTCTTAACTTCTATCATGAGACTGTATGAGTTAGTGCTAGGGTGTCTCAAGATGGTCCATTGTCTTTCAGACTTCATTTAGAGCACCATTGCGGTGAAGCAAGGGTGTCCCCTCTCTTTGATTCTCTTTGGGATTTATATTGATGGGCTCGAGTCTTCCCTCCATGAGCACATACAGGGGGGTGACAGTTACCTATTGCACCATGTTTTGATCTCCTTGCTCCTCCTCGCTGATGACTTGGCCTTGTTGACCTCTACTCTTGAGGGATTACAAAGACGGATTGACACGTTGGCTAATCTTTGTGACCTTTGACAGCTAAAGGGCAATTTGGGTAAAAGTTAAAACCAAGGTTTTGATCTTCATTTCATCAAAGAACTTTATTGCAAACCTACACTTCTACTACCAGGGGGAAGAGATTAAGATCACGACATCTTACACCTACTTGGGGGTACTATTCATAGGGCCTAGATTTGGTACGCAACACACAGTCCAAACTCAACTTAGTAAAGTCTATAGCTCCCTAGCCCTCATCGAGCAATAATGTTTCTAGGTACAATTCTAGGATATCTTGTCTAAGCTCCACCACATGGAGGCCATTATTGGAACCACAGTTCTCTATGATTCTGATATTTGGGGACCCAGTTTACTACAGTCAAATTGGAATACGATGGAGAGAGTCTAGACCCTGCTTCTTCGGCAAATCATTTGCTACAAACTCTCAGTTCTGTAGCCCATTATTTAGGCAAAGTTTGGGGTCCACGCATTTTGCCTTGAGGTCCTTTCCTACTTGGTTTCTTTCCTCCATAAACTCCAGGCTCACAGAGACTCTACCATTGGGAGAGAGAGATAACCCTATCTTGCACTTTGCTCTTTGGAGGCCATCACTCCAGATACTCCCTCAGGTCATGTTTATGGATGGTTCACATAGGCATCCTGACTCCTTCAGTTGATGACAATCTCCCCAGAGTACCTTCCTCCATTTAGTTTCTCCCTTGATGGACCTACACATCTCTTACCAAATCGACAAAAACTGAATTAGGCCATCAGACAAAATATCTACAGATTATACATTTAGGTCACTTGGACATCCCCCTTGGTAAGCCTTGGTCCAAAGATGTCCTTCTACCTACAACATTTTATGGAACTAAAGGATGGTCTCACAGTTCACCCCCTTTATACTCGCAGGCACTACATGGACTCACTCAAGATCCCACTCAGGTAGCTTTGAGTTGGGTCCCATCAACTTCAGGATAGATCACTGTATACCACTACCTCACAATGTTTTCTAGTTGTGCCACCTACGGGAACTGGAGACCAAGATGAACCTCAATTTTCGGTGCCCTGTATATGAGATTGAACGACAATATCATTGCTTGTATAGAGAGTTTGGAGGACCCCTCTCTACTTTCTTCCGGTAGCCTAACTAGAGATGCCTAGCCCTCTTCATTAGGGAGATTTTTAGACACAAATCCCAGATCCTACATACCCCACCTCATTCGGGGACGAGCCAGACAATCACATCATACTTTCAGGTCGATTCCACTGGCTAGAGCAACAAGTGACAAGCCGAGTTCCATGCAATTTCAAATAGTAGAGCAATGAGACCTCAAGTCTTCCCTTAGCCACCCCTATTTAGAAAGTCAATCGATACCCTTGAGACCATTACAAAGTTGCCGAATAGCATGTCAGTTCACTCACACCAACAGTGTCAGAGGGTTTAGAACCAAATAGTTTCTAAACAAGGCCCCACCCCATGGGTTCCTCCCCAGCCCTAATGGAGTAACCAAAGACTTATCCAGAGCTTCTTTCCTTTGGCCTCAGATGTTAGGAGTATCCCCCGCTCCTACATCCTCCCTAGGATCATGCAACCAGACTCCTCATTTGATCTAAGAGACCCCGATAATGAGCCAGTGCCATTATCGCTCCCCTCGTCATCGACTATCAAACTCGGGCATTCTTGACATCATCAACCTCTAGCCTTGAACTTCTTCACTTAGCCTTCTACATGATCCGGTTATATACATGTTTATGAAGCTATTCTATTATTGCATCTCTTTTTTTATTACATTTTACCCTAGATTTAGATTTATCATTTTATAGGAGTTGTGTTTGCACTCCCAAAATGTACTCATACTAGTTGTATCCTTCAGTCTCATTGACCTATTTATGGTCATTCATTGGACATCAATAAAATTATCTTATCTTATCCTCTTCAAAGTGTGCAAATTCCCATATGTCCTTCAATTCCTCTCACAATAAGAGGATAAATTAAATTGAGTGGGAAGCCTCATGGCTAAATATTATAGAATAGTGCACATTGCCCCATCAATTCCCCACTAAGGATAATGTAATGTTCCAAACTAGGAAAAATAGTGCTATGCAAAGCGAACAATAAAAACAACACCATAAAATTAAATAAGACCATCGGACCACAAAATTGGCAATCAAACTACGTTGTCTACTCATTTTGTTAAATGGTAAGAGGTGTACAACAAGGTGCTGGAATGTGTGCACCTGGGCTTGCTCTAGGCAAGCTAGCAAAAGCCCAAAATGAACAATGGAACGACCTCCTCAAATCTGCTGGTAATCCGGCCCAAGAGCTGCATTGTTACTACCTAGAAAGGTGTTGCTGCCTGAAATGCTCTGTTGTTAGAGCCTTCCCTGTTGCTCAGAAAATTCTGGGAAATTAGTCCCAACCTCAACACAAGAAACCCAAAATAAGCCACGAAGGAATTGGCCAAATGTTGACCTCGAAATTTTGGCTCAAATTCCCCCTAGCTCCTCTAGCTGATGGTTGAGTTGGAACCCCTGTTTGACCTCTTAGATCTGCCCAGAAAAGTCTATAAAATTAGGAGCATACTCCTTTCCAAAAACTAAGAAAAACCAAGAAAAGGTTTCCCTTGGTTCCAACCTTCAAAAATTGACCCTTCACAGCTTGGCCCTCCTCCAAATACGAATTATGTTGTTGTGACTGATCGTGTCAATCTATGCACTCCCAAATCTAGCAATCTTCCTCAAATGGCCTCTCTAAATGATCTCCTAGCTCCCCAACTCCAAATCCCCGGGATAATGTTGCCCCAACAAATCTCACTCCAATGGCTGCAGTCCTTGTTACTCTCTCTATTCTGCGTTGTTGTTACTCTCCTTGCTTTGTGCTGCTGCTACTCTCCTTGCTGCTAGAACTCAGCCTCCTTGCTGCTGTAACTCGGCCCTCCTGCTGCTCCTTTCCTTACAGCTGTAACTCAGCCCTCCTACTACTCCTTTCCCTGCGGCTGTAACTTGGCCTCCCTTTCGTTACTTCCCCTGCCGTTGGAACTCGACTCCAACTGTTGTAACTTGTCTCCCTGCTGTTGCTATGAACTGAGATGAAGAAGGACTCCCTCCTAGGGCTGGCACTCAAAGTCCACCGAAGCAAGGGTTGAGATCTCCGCTCGGAGACACTTGTGTGCTAAACAACACAGTAACCTAGTTAAGCAGCTTGAGCAACTAAGATTGAGTTCAATATGTCAAAAGATGATGAAATGAGGAGAGTTGTCTTCCTTATATAGATTTCGTGGAGCACTTTTCCCTCCATTGTGGGTCCCTCACTCGACCATCAATTTCCCCTCCATGCAAATAAAGCTAGGGAATGTGTATTCTCCTAGTGTCGGTGGCCCCCATGTATAACTTAACCACACAAAATTAACTTTTACTGAGTCTAGCTTCCTAATAAAATGGAGTGGGCCCCATCACCTCCAAAATTGGCCTCAAAATGTAGAGATTAATCATGTTCCAAAATAATTTAGGAAGGGACATTACAGTCCTCCCCTCCCAAATGTTGCTTATCCCCAAGCAACTTTAGTGCTAGATGCTCAAGTATGTGATCGCCCTCCCAAGTAGCATCCTCATCTGGCAAGCTCCTCCAATGCACCAAAAATTGCTTGTCCTCAAGCAATGCCTAAACAAGCATCCTCTCTAATTGTTGCCCCCCACTGTCACTCCAAAATGTGCCAGGGTAACATATGTGCCATTGAATTGTCCCTGACCTCGACACTTTCCTGATATGAAATAATCCTTCAATACCCGGATCCCGAGCCATCTTGTCCAACATGAAGCTCCCCTCGCTCCACTCACTACCCTGCTCGGTACAGTTACTAGAAGTCCCCTTCTGCATTAGTGACTCGCTAAATCCCAATGGAAGATCTGTATGATCTCCCCCTATAGTAGCTAGTGCATTCCTAAAGGTTATTGAGCTGTGAAGAGATGTGATGGCCCTTGCTAGTCCCAGAGTGGTGTCGCCATGATGATGTTGCGCTACTCTAAGTATGACATACTTCCCATCGTGCACAGATAGTATCCTCCTCTCCTCGAACTCGATAGTGGAATATTGATAAAGGCGAGACACATCCTGCCCTAACATATCCATGATGCCAAAGTCTACCCATCTAAATCTAACTCTGAACTGGTGCAACCACAAAGAAAGCCTGCCTCACCTTCGATGAAGGCCACTGTGTACCCCCATGTGCCAACCCCAGAGTGAACTAGACTACTCTCTTCCATGACTCTGACCATCACGAGATAGAGTGATCTATCAATCAACTGAATCCATGCATCCCCTAGTTGGACCTGCTGCAATATAGCTCTGACAACTACAGGAACCCATCCATGCCTCATCTCTAGTCCCTGCATGTGATTAATATATAGGCTCCATATATCGTGGGCTAATCTAATGCATGCTAATCTGTCATGTGCCTGCCACTGTGTAGTATCGATGATCTCTTGAAGCCACATGTGCCAAATAGATACCCTGTGAATGCAACCAAAAGATGGGTATCTAATAATCGTAATGGACTCAGGGTATGTGGATCCCTCCTGTCCCTGCCAACCATCTCCCCTAGATCTGCCATCCACCCTTTCGGTAATGTGCCAATATAAGGTCTGGAGCCCAAACACATACTGGGAAACTACCTCAGCCGTGCCCGGTATCCTCTGCTCATGCATGGTCTTGACACGCCCTAAGAAAAGAGTGACACATGTCTCCCTCGTGACTAGCTCCCTAGACGTTGGCTCGGTGATGAACGATATGCCACCCCAGCAGATGATCACCTTATACCCTAACCTATGGTTGCCAACTAACGCACCAACCCAATGCCACTACTGAAAAGTCTCCCTCCTAGGGTGTTGAGTGTCACTCAAATATCTCGGGTGAGCTCCTCGTCCCCTGCTACTCATGCCTAGAGTGCAGAAAGTCGACAACAAAATCTACTGCGCCTATGAGAGATGTAGAAGAGGGTCAAGCATGTGAGTCCCCGCAGATACCAGCAAGTATTGCTCATTTGTGTCCTCGTCGATCCTGGGTGAACTAGACCCAAAGGTATGCCCAGTGTTTCCGTCCAAGGGTCTCCCTAGAGTCAACACTCCAAGACCTCATTGTGCAACACTATACACCCCTACAAACCACCGATCATCCCAATACTCCTGGACATGCCATTGTACACCGCGGCCTACCCCTATACACTATTGGATACCCTCAGCTACAGTTATGCCATCTTGTATCATCCTGTATCTCGCCTATGTCACTGTACCTGTCTCTCCCCGCATGTACTCAATGCAATGTGAGGCACTCCCACTTCACAGTGCAGTCCAACATACTATGGCACACCCCCATGCGTCTCCATGCCCACCTACAGACCACTACTCCAAGCTAGATGCTCCTACCCATTCCTGAATGAGATGGCCTAAAGTTGTGTCCATATGCGTTGGCCAGCATCCAACCCATATCATCACCTCCATTGTTGCATCACCATGTTTTCTGATGACGAAGCTCACCTCCAAGTCCTCCCTAAGGGACCCAAGAAGTGAATCCCTCCAGGTGTCAGTAGCAATGTCACCACTGCTCTACTCCTCTTTATTCCACACAAATGCAAAGAATCCCCAGCTCCATACAAGGCACCGTCTGGTGGCCTTCCAATGCCACCTCCTCCCGACAAACTCCTGCTAGAGTATGTTGATCACCCAGTGATCCCCTATCCAAATGCCATACCAAGACAACCAAAAGAGTTTGTCCATAAACTAGGTGGCCACTGGTGCTAACCGAGACTCCCCTAGAGAATGTGCATGCTCAACTGCTAGGTCAACTGTACTATCCAAGTTGCAGTCAACCGGCATACCTGCGAAATGATAGGTAGTCCCACAGGGAACCCAATGCCAGTCTGCACTGTCGGTATCCTTAGTGCTTGGAAGCTCCTACTAAGCTACACCTAGGTCCACCACCATCTCCATATCCCACTCCAGAGGGTACCAACTCAGAATCTCTCGCCATCCAACCCCAAGAGAGGGATCGAATGCACGAACTCCTGCACATAAAACAACCCCATCATCCAAGTGTTGCACCCAATGCAACTCAGGTCGTCTCATCTCGCTATCCTGGTCAATACATGAAATCTGACTAGGTAGCTCTGTCTCTCTCTGTCCAACGGGCCAAGGTAACCTAACAGTGTTGCCAAACCCGTCTAAGTATGCCTGAAGAGGGCTTACTGTAACGCCCCAATGTGCACTCTACCTGCACTAGTAGGGAATCCAACTGCTCCCAAGAGATCATCCAAGGAGTCATGGATTGGATAGCACGGGTGAAATCAGCATTTTGGAGAAGTTTTCAGGTGGATTTATAAGCAGTTTCCAGCAAGTCGAAATTGGTAGTTAGAGTTGAGGTGAGACTCCAAGGGGGTCAAAAATCAGAAGTATAAACCAGCCAAAATTCTTTATGGATTTTTCTAGGTTTTTGACAAGGATCCCAAATATAAAGTTTCATAATTTTCTGAGCACCGGAGGTGGGGTTTTAAGCCATATCTTTGCAACATATAGTGTAGAATTGTTGGGGATTGAATAGTGCTTTTGAGGGTCAATTTTGGGAAGTCCAAATCGGGACAAACCATTTCTGGGTTTTTGTGGGTTTTGGCCAAGGAGTCGGAGGTTAAAAGCATATAAATTTCTGGGCAGTTTCAGTGCACCTTCCAGCCATTCTAACTTCAGTAGAGCAGTAGTTTCTAAGCAACGCATGCAGATTGGTGTAGCAGCTGGGCACGCTTCAGCTCAGCCATTTTCCTCCTTGGGTTTGGTCTTGCTTGTCCTTTCAGACAAACCCAGGTGCACCATTCCATCATCTATTGTATTTGACTTGTAGAAATATAATAAAATGGCTCAGAAGTTCTCCATTTGCATCTTTTATATAGGTGTTTGCTGAATATTTCGTTTTTGTAATTTGCTGCATGCATTATTTGCTTGTTATCACTTGTATTCCTATTAAGGGTCATTATAGTGGTATCAGAGCATGATTTGGCCCAGTTGTGGGAAATTAGCCAGAAGATCATGGAAGCTTTGGGTATGAGTGCAAAGTGACAAGTGAAACCGAGACAAACCCATGGCTCAAGGGAAATCCAGTATACATAAATTTTGGGGTAGAATTCATTGGGACGATGAGAGGTTGGCCCAGTTGAGGAGGGTGACAGGCCAAACCCATCCTCACCCTTACAACAAAGACGTTAGAGGTGAGCAAGTCATGGGGGTGCAACCATCTACATCGTGTGGGGAAAATTGACCAGATCAGGGCACTAGAACTCCTGAAAAGGAGCAGACAGGACAAAGACAGTTAGAGGGTGAGACCAGGGGGTGCTTTTTCTAGTGGAGACCTGGATTTAGATATCAGGAACCTGAGGAGGAGGTTGAGCATGATGCTGAGAGCCCACAGGATGGTGAGGAGCACGTCAATATACCCAGTGTGGCGTAGGAGTCACCTTTATTAGAAACCTCTTTAATAGCCCTAGTTGACACCCTGATGGAGAGGACAGAGCCTACTCACATAGAGCCATTTCTTGAGAGGGTGTCATCCCTAGACAAGATACCAACAGTTGTTGAGATATCTGGAGTCGTGACCGAGTTTATAGGTGATAGATGCCCATGATAGTTCCATCAGTTTCAGACCGACCTTCTAGCATTAAAAAGGAAGGTCGCATTAGTGCGAGAGGCGATTCTGCAATAGAACAAGGAGCTGGAGGGCACGAGAATGGTTTGTGCTGAGTCCAAGGCCAAATTGACTCACGTTGGGGAGCAATTGGATTCCCTACTGGTGCAGCTAGAGTGCACATTGAAGCATGAGAGTAGCCCTCTTCTAGCATACATAGACAGGGTTGGCAGCACTGTTAGGTTACCTTGGCCCATTGGAGAAAGGGAGACAAAGGTACCTAGTCAGATTGTATGTATTGACCAGGATAGCGAGATGAGACGACCTGAGTTGCATAGGGTGCAACACCCGCATGCTGGGGTTGTTATAGTTCGATCCCTCTCTTGGGGTTGGGTGGCAAGAGATTTTGAGTTGGTACCCGTTGGAGTGGACTATGGAGATGGTAGTGGTCCCAGGTGGAGCTCATCAGGAGTTTCCAAGCACTGGGGATGTTGGAAGCCCCGACTGGCATTGCGATCTAGGAGGGGCCATCTATCATTTCCCATGTATGTCGATTCACTACAAACAAGATGGTGCAGTTGACCTAGCAATTAAGCATGCACATATGCTAGGGGAGTCTTGGTTAGCACCAGTGGCCGACCAGTTTATGGACAGACTCTTTTGGTTTTCTTGGTATGGCATTTGTACAAGGGATCACTGGGTGATTAGCATTCTCTAGCAGGAGTTTGTCGGAGGAGGTGTCATTCGCAAGCCACCAGACAGTGCCTTGCATGGAGCTAGGGGCTCTTCACTTTTGTGTGGGGCACAAAGGACGTAGAGGAGCAGAGCAGCGATGGCATCACTGCTGACACATAGGGAGAGTCACTTCTTGGATCCCTTAGGAGGATTTGGAGGGAAGATCCATTCATCGGCGGGGATAATGATGCGATGGTGGAGGTGATGATACTGATCGGGTGTGGCTTGACACGTAGAGACATAGCTCTAGGCCATCATATCCAAGGAGGTGTGGGAGCATCTACCATTGAGCAGTGGTTTACAGGTGGGCATGGAGATGCATGGTGGTGTGTTGTAGTGTGTTGGACTGCGTTGCGGAGTGGGAGTGCCTCACATCGCAGTGAGTATATACGAGGAGTGACAGGTGCAGTGACACGGGTAGGAAACAAGAAGGTACAGGATAGCATAGTCGCAGTCGAGGGTATTCAGCAATGTACAAGGGTAGGCCGCAGTGTACAGTGGCATGTCCAAGAGTACTGGGATGATCGGTGGTACGCAGAGGCGTATGGTGCTGCACAACGAGGTCTTGGAGTGTTGCCTCTAGGGACACCCATGGACAGAGATACCGGGCATAACTTTGGGTGTAGTTCACCCAAGATCGATGGGGACACAGATGAGCGATACTTGATGGTATCCGTAGGGACTCACACTCCTAACCCTCTTCTACATCACTTACAAGAACGGGCGATCTGGTTGTTGTCCTTTGACACTCTGGGCATGAGCAGCAGGGGGCGGGGAGCTCACTTGAGATATTTGGATAACACTTGGTGCGATAGAGAGGAGACTTCTCAGCGGGGGGATCGAGTCAGTGCGCGAGTTAATAGCTACAGGTTGAGGGATGAGGTGATCACCGACAGGGATGGCATATCATTCATCACTGATCCTATGCCTGGGGCGCTGGTGACAGGGTAGACATGTTTCACTCTTTCCACAGGGCATGTCTGGACCATGCATGAGCAAAGGATACTCTGTACAGCTGAGATAGTTGTCCAATATGTATTCGGGTTCCCAACATTGTATCCACACATTCTCCAGGGGGCGGGTAGCCGAACCAGTGGCGATGGTTGGCAGGAGCAGGATGGATTCGCATACCCATCTATCAGCGTATCATATACCCATCTATTGGTTGCATTCAGGGGGTAGATATTTGGCATACGTGGTTTCCAGTAGTCATCAATACTACACAGTGGCAAGCACCAGACAGTTTAGCATGCCTCAAATTAGTTCATGATGTATGGAGCCTATATATCGGTGGCATGCAGGGACTAGAGATGAGGGCCAAAGGGATTCCATCAATTGTCAAGGCTATGCCGCAGCAAGTCTGCCTATGGGATGCAGGGATTCAGTTGATTGATAGATCACTTGTGATGAGCAGAGTCATGCAGAGAGTGATATAGTTTGCTCTTGGGATGACACATGGGGGTTCATAGAGGGTTTTATTATATCGGGAGGAAACATTCTCTATTGCCGCACAGGTTCAGAGTTAGATTTGGATGGGTAGGCCTTGGTGTCATGGAGATGCCCAGGCAGGATGTGTCTCACCTCTTTCAGTATTCCACCATCGAGTTCCAAGAGAGGAGTATACTATTTGACCACAATGGGGAGTATGACATAGTCAGAGTAGCGCAAGGTCAGCATGGTGGCACCACTCTGGGACTAGCAGGGAACTCGGGCATCACAGCTCTTCACAACTAAATAACCTTTAGGGATGTGTTGGCTACTACAGGGGGAGATCATATAGATCTTCCATTAGGCTTTAGCGAGTCACTAATGGAGCAAGGGACTTCTGGTACTTGCGCAGGGCAGGATAGTGAGTGGAGCGAGGGGAGCTTCATGTAGGACATGATGGCCTAGGATCCTGGTATTGAAGGATTCTTTCATATCAAGAAAGCATTGAGGTCAAGGACAATTCAATGGCACATCTAGGACCCTGGCACGTGTTATAGTGACAGTGGGGAGCAACAGTTAGAGAGGATGCTCGTTCACACATTGCTTGAGGACAAGCGATTTTTGGAGCGTTGGAAGAACTTGTCAGATGAGGATGCCACCTGGGAGGGTGAACACATATTGGAGCAACCATCTTTGAGGTTGCTTGAGAGTAAGCAACATTTGGGAGGGGAGGGCTGTCATGTCCCTTCTCAAACACATTTGTAACATGGTGCTGCTACACAATTTTGCACAATTTTGGCTAAGGAAGAGAACCCATCATTTTCGAATTAGGGACTTAGGAGGCAATTCGACTTAATTTGGTTGCTAGTGGAATGTGGGGGCCACCCACATGGGAATTCGAATTGGCCCATTCGAATAGCTTGGAGGGAAAGTCGAATAGGTGGATGGAGGGGCCCACATGAGGCAAGGGAGGCCCAAGGAGTTATAAGGAGGAAGCAGCTCTCATTTTGGGATTCATTCATACATCTTGCAAACAAAATCACTTGACTGTTCACTCTACTGTTTAGCTGAGTCAACTAGTTGTTTAGCCACAAATCTCTCAAGCGAGAGATTCAACCTCTACCTCGCGGGACCATCCGTGCCCACCCTAGAGAGGCAATTCTACAAGGATTTCAGGAGTTTTGGGGCAGTGACATAGCACCACCAACCAACGCAAAGCAAAGGGTGCGTATTTCTAGGCAGACAGGAAACACACAGAGGGAGATTGAGGCAAGCAGGGATTTGATTGCTTGTCCGCAAGTTGGGAAGCTGAGGTAGCAACATTAGCCCAGTGTTCTTGCTAGTTTTTATAGCCAACTAAGCCAACATTCCAGCAATTCGAACTGTTGGGCTAGGGGACAACGTAGAGGCCACACAACAGATTTTTGTGGTACTTGGGAACAACTGAGTTGGGCCAAGAGATCATCCAGGGAGTCAGGGATTGGATAGCACAGGTGAAATCAGCATTTTGGAGAAGTTTTCAGGTGGATTTATAGGCAGTTTCTAGCAAGTCGAAATTGGCAGCTAGCACTAAGGTCAGACTCCAAGGGGGTCAAAAATCAGAAGTCTAAACCAGCCAAAATCCTTTATGGGTTTTTCTGGGTTTTTGACAAGGATTCCAAATATAAAGTCTCATAATTTTATGAGCACCGTAGGTGGGGTTTTAAGCCGTATCTTTGCAGCATACAATGTAGAATTTTTCGGGATTGAATAGTGCCTTTGGGGGTCGATTTTGGGAAGTCCAAATCAGGCCAAACCATTTCTTGGTTTTTGTGGGTTTTGGCCAAGGAGTCCGAGGTTAAAAGCATATAAATTTCTGGGCAGTTGCAGTGCACCTTTCGGCCATTCGAACTTCAGTAGAGCAATAGTTTTTGGGCAGCGCAGTGCAAATTGGTGCAACAGTTGGGCAACCTTCAACTCAGCCATTTTCCCACTTGAGTTTGGTCCTACTTTTCCTTTCAGACAAGCCCAGGTGCACCATTCCATCATCTATTGTATTTGACTTGAAGAAATATAATAAAATGGCTCAGAAGTTCTCCATTTGCAGCTTTTATATGGGTGTTTGTTGACTATTTCACTTTTGTAATTTGTTGCATGTATTATTTGTTTGTTATCACTTGTATTCCTATTAAGAATCATTACATTTCTCACCCATATTATATTAATACACATTAATATTTTAATTTTCCTAAGTTTATACTTAGGAACCCCATTAAAAAATATTAATTATTTTAATATCTTTCCATCTGGGTGGAATTTCCCCAAACAATTTATGGGTCTTAGAGATCTTATGTGCTTTAGCCTCTCCACCAATTTTTATGGCTAGAGCACATCCGATGCTACCACAAATCAACACAAAACACCCCATTGACCTATTTTAGTCACTTGTAAGTAATAAAAAGAGTATCTTATCTTATCTAAAGCCCTTAAATTTTAAGTTAAATCTAATTGCAAATTGCCTTCAGAGTTTTCCCCACACAAAATGATGTTTTCTTGTGCAATAATTTTAATACAAGAAAACACTCCATGATCCCAAAATTGCTAGTGCAAGTATAAATAGGCAAACTCATTTTGGTTCATGGGATTGTTACCACTCAAACTAGTAGGGGTCCTAAAAGGGGATCCTAGAGGAGCAATTGCTAGGTCAAGAGCAACAATGGAGCAATAGCCCACTGTCACCTCAGTTAAAGCTCCCTACTCTTTAGGAACTTTCATTGATGGGAGGAGAACCAATATGAAGGGAATCACCTAGATGAATTGGTCAATAAAGGGAAAAGCATGATTCCTAAAGTGGCGTATTCACAAGAGAGGCTCAAGATATGGCTTGCTTGCCCAAGAGGCAAGATGAAAGGCTCTCTAAGAAGGGCCAAGAGGATCTTATGGGCTAGGTTTAGGGAATGAAACTTCTTGAAGAGGGACCTAGTCCTAAAAACCCTTATGAAGATTTGGTTTACAAATGGCCTTTGAAGAATTACCTTCCAAGGGTTATGGGACGACACGGGACCAAGTGGACCCCAGGTTAGGTCAATGGGATAGGATTAGGCAACTAATTATGTGCTTGACCTAATTAAGAAGGAGAAGGGGATCAGAGAAATAATTTTCAATGAAAGGTAATGCAATGATCTAGATGAGGTCACTAGCCAAGGGAAACCTAGGGCAAGAAAATATCTCGAGATCCCATCATCGAATTTGCTTGAAATTTGGAGGGAATCTAGGGAAAACTCTAGCGCAGTTGTAGACCAAAAATCGAGGTATTTGGATAGCTAGATTGTGAGATAAGTGATGCCCTAGGAGACCTACTATGCTAGGCCTAGAAAAGAAGAAGTGGGGGAAGAAAATGGGTTTAAGGTGATCACCTTTGGGTGGACCAGTGCCTAATCCTTTGGGGAGATTGGAGTCAAGTAGAATTACTATGGACCTTTGAATTTTCTAGTTCAAGGAGGCCTCAAAGACAACTTCGCTTGGCACTAGGGCAGCGACAAAAGTAGCTTCAAAGATTTTATACTTCATTTTGCAAGGTAAATGGCTTGTCAAGATGAATTTCAATCATGAAACATCCCTAGGAACATTCATCATTATACATGGCCCATAAAAGAAGCATTCACTATCTAGAGACAAAATTTCCACAACTTCGCATAAGAGATGCAGCAAATAAGCCCTTGTATAGCAAAATTCCAGCAACAATGTATGTGACAAAATTAAAAAGAAAGAATAGCATTAAAATGTACTTACATGTATAAGAATATATCCAACCATCCAAAAAATTTGCCATCAAGAAGCTCCAAGACATATGAAAATTATCCAAACATCAAAATTCATTCCATGCTCCAAAAATTCGTCCTCCAAGAAGGATAGCTAAAATCTCTAAAGAGATACTAGTTCCAAATCCAGGTGATGATGCTAACATGAATTCACATCACTTGTATTTATACGCTTCTAATGAGTTTGATTTAGCTAATTAGGCTTACATTAGCCCCTAGAATAAAATATTGTGCAAAACAACTAACTTTTGGTGACAAGCACACCAAATTAGCTCATAAACAAAAGAATAAGCCTCTCAAGAGGTCGAATGATCAATAATACATGTCGTTGGGCCTTCTAAGAAGTTTGATGAAGTCCATAAGTGCCATAATGATGAATAGGACTCACAAAAGTAGTGGACAAGAGGTCGACCCCTTGTTCTCCAAATAATAAACCCGTGGTGCTCCCAATGGGTGTGAGGGCACACAAGTAACTTCATGGGCCTCCAAGTAGGTCGAAGATGCCTGTAGACCATTTGTAAGGGCTCAGATGATGGTGTAAGTGATGCCACATCAACATACAAGTCCTGGGTCATCCGCCAAGTGTATGGTACAACTATGGGGCTAGTGGAGCATGGTGAACCAGGTGCATCTTCCTCGTCCAACAGGTGAATCTCAAGCAATCTCTGAACATCTCTGGGGATCCATGGAGTGTTTTCTACTATTATGGAGGTCCATAGCTCTCAACACACACCCTACAAGTGCCAATGTATCCCTCGGGAGGGTTATGACCCATATAGGGAGACCAAACCCAAAATGGAGACCATTTGCAAGCCTGCATAAGATCCAATGCGTCCCCTAGCCTTCCAGTACAACAAGTCATTACAGCAAATAGAGTTAAAGAGCTTACAAACCATGGACAACAGGTGGACACTTCATAATGGCATGCCCTTCCATAGTGGGCTTTGGCATGTGCTAATGTCTCCAAGCTCCAAATGGGGTTAACCAAGTATCTTATTAGGTGGTTTCTACCTTTAAAGGGGATAGTATGTCCAAGGTACATCCTTCAAAGGGTGGTAGCATGTGATAAAGAAAAGAATGGATTAAGGAATGAAAAGGGGCAACCCTGGGCCACATGTTGTGGTACAAGGGTAGCTAGCAAAAGGGAAGCCCACACTTGGGTATATAATGTATAGGGTAGGAAAAATTGTAGTACATGAGGTGCCTCGGCCTTGATTTTTCCACCCTTTTTTATATGCCTTTTGTCTTTTATTATTTTTCTTTGATTAACTGCTTGAGGCTCAAGGGATAAGAGCATGATGTGTAAGGTATAACAGTGGATACCCCCTTTAAGGTAGGGTGGTCCATTTCCCACCGAGATTTGGGACAATCATGGGTTCCCGAATGATAAAGGAGTCTCATCTAGGGCTTGTAGGAACCGCGGTGATGGCCATGATAATGGGGTAGAGCTCATGTATTGGCTTTTGCCCACATACTAAATGTGTTTGTCCCAACCATCTTTTGCATTTTGTGGTACATTTTCCTATTGAGTGTGGCCAATTATGCTTTTACTTTTCTTTTTAGCTGCATCAAGGTGTGGTTCCAAGCCCAACTCAAGGTGTGGGGAAGGGGAAGGGGAAGGCTAATCCTATGTGGACCCATTGGAGGAATGTACACCGAGGTGGGAGGAATGATGAGTGGGGCTATAATGAGCGGAAAGGGAATGATATATGTGGATGAGGGAGCGGGATCACACAACCAAAATTAGAGTTTCCCATGAAGTACCATCCCTAAAGCCCAAAGGTCAATAAAAGAGATCCCACAAGACTAGGGTCCAAGATTAACATCCAAAAGAGGTCTAGGGGACAAGAGCACAGACCTAGCCAACTCTTTCTGCTGAACCCCCCCAATAATCTATGCCAAAAAGTTTCCATGATAAGTAAACTACAATACTCAATTACCAAATGACAAGGCATACCTTCAGATTTGGGAGGCCCACCTTCAAACATACGACCATGACAGATGGGTGAGGGACCACATGGCTGGCTCAGGTGGCGGAGAAATGGCACAACGAACTAGTTGGTGGCTGCAAGGGGCTGCTGGCTGTCAGTTGAGGACCATCTTCTAGAAAAAAAATCTAGGGATATCACCCACAAAATGGTAGGTAACAGGGACTAGCCACAGTGATTACTAATGAGTACTGACCAATATTCTTAAGTATCACGAGTTTTGGTTGGAATTTGGATTACTCATCCATCATCCATTCTCACCTTACTGTCAATTACTGACAAATAATACTTGCTAGTATGGCAATTATGCTTTTCCCTTAGCCAAACTGTATAAATTGCATTGACATCAACTTGCCCCTTATGAGCTTTCTTTGCGACAATTTCAAAGTATCTAGGATATAACGTATAACAACTCTGGTGTAATTTCTGCATGATTCTCCCTATGGACAATCACATAAGGATATTTGTATTATGTCATCTAGCTATACTTTTGATATGTTGAACCCTCTGAGCATTGAACAGTACCAAAATTATTCCATGCTAGGATTTACCCATTTCAATATAATGTGCATGGTTTGATGTTTAATCAAGCATTATGTATTTGGCCAAGACATAATATCTGGGAGTGTTATCCATCATATAACATGAAATACAAGGGATCCATGGGAAGAGAAAATGTATCCACCCAAATCACATCCTAGAAAATGAAGAGTTCATATATTGGGTATGATGGGCAAGAGAGAATGACTAATTCACCAAGTTTCTAATAATGAGGCAATTGGCAGCAATGCTGATTGAAAGGAGCCCTGGTGTATAAAACTTTAACCAAAAATAGCAGACTTTAGAGTAATTCTTACCGTTGATGTCTCATATGCTAATTTTACTGTTCGAAACTCAATAAATTTACACTTTGTATTAGTTATTTTCATGAGCATTCACACGTCAAATATTAGTTCTTATTTCCCATTTAAAACTTAAATAGATACTCTCATGCATAACCTTTATACAAGGCCACTAATTTGCATTCAAGATATCTCCACCTGAGCCAAATGCATACAACACAAATTAATAGATCAGAATATCATACCCAAAGGTGCCAGCTGGCCCAGTAGAAATATGAGTATTAAAGAGTTCTGCCGCACTCTTAGAGATGCCAAAATCTGATAATTTAGCATTGAAGTGATCATCCAGTAATATGTTACTTGGCTTGATATCCCTATGTATCACAGGAGGTTCCTACACATCCAAAGAACAGAACAGACCAATGTTTTATTAGTAATAAAGATCTGAATGAGTTGCATCTGTATGGTCATTTCATTTGTACCATCCTTTTCTGGAAAAAACAGGTTTTAAATAGTCAAGTATTCACAGAATAAGTTATAGATGCATAATATAGAAGCAATCTGGTGGAGATAGATTGCCCAGCAAACTGGAAGTTGTTCAATGGGCAACTAGTAACAGAGCTGGACTTGATAACAGAGTTAGACTTGTCATTCATTGAGCATGCTTATATGGACCAAAGAGGTTTTATTGATCAAATACATCAATGTTGTCTCCTACATTTGCTATTGATAGAATAACGTCACTCCTTGTGTATGGATCAGTCCATCAGGACGAACTCTAATTTCTGTAAAAACTCAACTTCGTACTGAATGAATGGTAAGGCTTCGTTACGAGCATTTAAGAGAAAATGAACTTAAAGACCGTTCTTTACATACTGAGATAAATGAGCAAAACATCCTAAGGCTCTAGAAGATAGTTCGAACTAAAATAACTGAATAGAAAAGGATGGATGTTTTTGTTCTCTGAAGTAATATATCAAATATTTTCCAAAAACGTTGCACGTCCTAGAAGTTTAAACTTTGATAAGAAACTAAGAGAGCATTTATTGTAAAAGAAATAACTTTGCATCCATCTTTCCTTGAATGCTTGCTTCTAATAACAGAACTGATCTAATTTTTTATTTAAGGAATTAACTGATGCATAATGTATGTTGTCTGTCCATGCATCGATTCTTGCAAGGATCTGAAACATAACAATGCACAAATCATTACATTAAATTACAGTGTGTTTTCAGTCATGGACCATGTCTGAATATTTCCCCTTGGAACCTCACATATTTTCCGTGTTGCCATTATTTGTAATATATTGGAAAGAATTTAGTATATGCTGTTCTACCATGGACAAAATCTATTTTTTTTTGTATTACCTTCTTTCTTTTATTTAAATGTGTCTTATATTGACAAAAGAAACATTTACAAACAAAAGGACATAAAGTGGAAGGGTGTATACAATGCACCTTCTCACCTCTTCCAAAGCATGACTAAAGAAGACAAAAAATCAGAATAAGCTGATTGATCAAGAGATTCAGCATCTTTGATCAATGAAGTGCCCTTAGCCAAGAGCTAGATGCAGATCTCATTATGCCATAACTAACAAAAAGTCGAGACTAATAAACTTATGCAGTTCACACATATAGCTGAACTACTGGCTGTTGTGCATTCAGGAGAGTGAATTACAATTTATGTCCCTATTCTGAAATATTAAATTTCAGGATAACTTGAAGCAAGGATGATGGTGAAGTGATATTTGAATTTTGACACTTGAAACTTCCAGCCCTCGCAGATGGGATACATGCTTGTTCGATTTAGTTGGAGACCCCTAAGAATGCTTTTATACCGCCACGGCAACTTGGGAGCACCACAGGTCATTTTTTTGGAGCAATGTTGCAGTTATCGTTATTGAGATATCATCGGCAAGGGGAAAAAATCGGAAAAAATCAGAAAAAATCGGAAAAAATCGTAAAAATCAGGAAATAATCGGGAAAAATCATAAAATACAAAAATATTCTTTTTTTTTTTTCAATTTTTTTAATATCTAAAGCACCTACAACATAAAATAAATACATTGAGTCATAAATATAATAAAAGAACTTATATATAAGATGTGTAATATCATTTCTAGTGCTACATCACACATAACAGTGAATCATGTCCTGAATACTAAGTCTTGACTCCTAAGTCCCAACTCAGCCTCAAAATATCAACAAAAAATAAAATAATCTATTTCATATCATGAGTCATAATGTCATATACAATGAAATGAACCAAATAATTAAAGTCTAATACCACTGATTTCCGTTGCCCCTCTTGCGAGAAAATGCAATAGCTTTCCCTTTCTCTCTAGATGTAGATGTTGGTAGAGTTGGCAGTGGACTCTCTTGTGCTCTAGAAGCTGAAGAACTAGGAGATATAGGAGGTAGACCACGTCCTCTACTGTTAGCAAGGTTAGCCCGGGTAGGTGGTGTCACCTCCTCCTCCTGTTGCTCCGCCTCCTCCTCCTCCCCCTCCCCCTCCACTACCTCTTGCTCTAACCAATCATCGGCAGACTCCATGAGTGCCTCTCGGCCTCAACCCTCCACCCAGCAGTGGTGTCAATCCCATCCAATGTTACTTGGGAGCGGGAGCGGAAGCGAGGAGCGGGAGCGGAAGCGGGAGCGGGAGCGACCATTTTCAGAA
>APFE030500071.1:0-51494 GCA_000404065.3 Pinus taeda | reverse complement strand
CTTTCTATATATAGAAGTCTAAGGGGTCACAATATAACCAAGCCGACCTAACAATAATAATATAAAGGCACAAAAATAGCAATAGAGAGATTCTATGGGGCACAGTAATAACAATATGGGGAAAATAGGGGCACAACAATATTAATAAGGGATAAAACTACAATAGTAATGGGGGCATCACTAGTATTATAGGGACCTAACAAATACTAATTGGGTTGCCCAATCATTATCATGTATATATGTGTATGATGTATAGTATGGAATTTGGAATTTTGGTTAAGTGTAATAACTAAACAATAGACTTGACTAAATAATAAGTAGGGAGGCATAGTCCAAGTTTAGCATTACTGGTTTGATCTAGTCATTGGGTTGAAATAACCATATTGCCACGCATCACAAGAATATAGTTGGGAAACCTAATTCGACCTAACACCTAAAATCTAAACATACCATACGCAAAATGTTACATACAATTTAGCTCCAACTAGGCATGGCATCAAATATGGCATGTGGTTTTTATAATCATATCATACAACCCACCCTATTACACCCTAGTGTTCTCCGCAAGCTTGGTGCAGTGCTCACCCAGTTCCGTAATTTGCATAGCATGCAAACCTGAATTCTTATACAATACAAGAGTTTCCATCTACCCATACCACACCAATTCCAAACTCCATGGCCCAAACTTGTGACTTGTGATGCACATGCCACATTTGTGTCTCTTCTCTTCCGTGAACTTGGTTTGCGCCCAATTTTCCTAGTGCACTCTCCCACTTATGCACAACTCTTGTTTGATTTGTCTTCGCACTTGGTTGTTTCTTCACTCCCTCCTCTAGCCTCTTATATATATGAGCACTCTCCTCATCAAAATGAATGGCCATGACTCCTTACATAGCCCAATCTAGCCTTTCGGTTCCTTGTTCATGCTTGGTAGAAATGCGAAATTTTGGTTGGCTGTTTCAAGTTGATAAAATGTGTCGTCACCCTAACGTCTTATGTGTTCCTACTCACCTGAATGCTCCACCTACTCATCAAATGCATGCATCCTCTCAGTGATGTGCACCCAATAAACTTTTCTACACATTCCACTTGCTCATCATGTCGAATGAACCTCTCCCCATGCCATCTTTCCACACCATGCACTAGGGACTAGGGTGGGTAAACCCAAATTAAGCTTACTCAATTGACATCTCACCAATATTTGCACCTATCTTTCTTCGTGCTTGAGAAAATCCCTTGGCATGTTCACACGTCTAAGGAGACCTACTTTCCTAACTATAAATCTCTACTTTGTGATATGTTCACGTAATCATGCAATCTAATTTCCATTATAACATTTCTCATTTGTGTCACAACCTAAATGCCTTACAACCTCACCCACTTCAAGTTGTATCCATCCATGGTAACCTTGCAACTAGTTAACCCAAATCCCCATGTTTACCAAATAAAATGTCTACGTGGAAACCCATCACCAAATATCCAAGCTCTACCCAAACTACTATGTCCATCCTCCATAGGAAACCTTGAATTCCCACATAACCTTTCGATCAACCATAACATGTCGTAAACATCCACATTGTCATTTGCTCAAAGTGGCCATGGAATCTAATTGGTCATTGTCCCAGAAAGACATCTCCTCCACTAACTCTGTGTACAATGCCCCAAGTTATTGCTATTTCCATGCTAACCATACTTCCCTATTGCAACCAATGCTACTACAACTAGAACTCCACAAAATTTCTAGTGTTGAACTCCCATGGCTCCTACTTCTCCCATATTCCAACTAACTATGCCTTGTCTCCACACATTGTAAACTCCCTTACTTTGGACTAATTGAGTGATCAATCCAATCATTATACTCAACTCATGGGAATGTTCATGCTCATGCTATCCTCAATCCTTTCTTCCCACACTCCCATCACATGGCCCAACCTCAAACACTATTGTTACCATTGTCAAAACTCTATCAAGAAGTCCCTTCATAGGTTCCAAGTTATGTGTCTCGGAACCATTGCATATGTACTCATTACGTCGATCAACAATTCAGGCCATCTACACAATATCTTGAACCAAGGAATGCATACCTTGTTTTCCTACGAAACCTCTCTAAATTAACTCTATTTATCAACTCCACATGAATAGATCCAAAGCTCATAGAATTTTGTCCCCACAAGTCTCACCATGTTCATTGTGAAATCCTGCTATCCATGGTTATTAGCGCACTGAAAATTATATTTGATTCAACTACCTGCAACTTATTTGGTTGAATCTTCCTCACTCCTCATCTACCCACTCAGACATGGAACACACTTCTCATCACACATGTCCAAGTTGTGGGTGAAACTTTGCAATGAAGGAAATATCAAACTTGTCCCACCATCCACTCAATGTAATTCCCTGATGCGTCCAAGCCAAATAGGACGCCAAATATCTCTATGTAATCCTCCTCAAGAAGGCACCTTTGTGCCAAGGTCCCAATCAACTCCAACCATGGTCTCCACAACCATTAGGTCATGTATCACTCCCAAGTTAGCTCAAGAATTCCTAACCTTATCCAATGTCTCACAACAAAGGTGGGTGGATATCCTCAAGTCACCCAAATTGTGGTTTTCCCCAACTTAATCATCTTTAAATAGATCTCATGACCGACTCTCTCCTAACTCTATTATATCTCATAAAAGAATGATCAACCTCCTCAACCACCACACTACTCAATCATTGTTGCAATGTATAAGTCTACACGACTCAACCAAACAACTGCCCAAGTCTCTCCACACCAAGGCCTCATCATAACTGCAACTATTTTTTCCCAACTCCTCACCAAGTCCATGTGATTTTCTGATCTCTAACTTGTCAAGGATGCTCCAAAGTGTCATGGTTCACTTGTTTGATTATTCTTGAAGTGAGATACACATGGCTTCCCTAGGTCATTTAGATCTTCCTTTCCTTGCAATAAGTCAAAAATACCCCAATACGACATAACTTTGTCTAACATTCCCTTCCACCACTTAGGCTAAAATAGCTTGTCAAAGGTGTTACTTAATTTTAACCCAACCTCCATAGTCTTGACATAAAAATGGGGTCAAAAAATTCCCCAATCCTCAACTTTCTTAAAACTAAAATCCTATACCACCATTGCATCTATCTCATTGAAAAATCCCCATGATAGGGCTACCTTTTGACGTGTGATTGAAAAATCCCCCTCACATGGAATTATTGATCTCAATAACCCCAATTTCCTTCAATCCTTGGTCATCATGGTGTTCTATAGTCCTTCCTAATCTATCTGAATTTTTTAAAAACTTATAATGAACTGAACTGTTATAAAAATTTTAGTGCTCCTAGTTAACCACAACAACCGATAAGTAGCCAATGGAATTTCCTTATGTTCCATCAATATGAAGTCATCCAACCAAATATTCAAATTGCATCTCCATTGATTCTCCTTCCCATGCACCATTACCACATGTCATCATTTTCATTGTTGACCACACTTCTCTCTAAGAAATGGAAATCAATTAGGATAGATGTATTGCTTCACCATTATTTTTGCATAACAAAGAATAGTTAAACCACTTCCAAGTACATTTCAATGGGATCTCCTAAGTAAGTAATTTATTTGAGAATGCCTACCACAATCTATTTCATATTTGAAGGGGATTTGATTCTTCATAATATTTTCCACCACTATTTCTTGACCACCTCCATTCCATCCAAAAGAATTGTTATATAGTCGAGTTGATTATATATATATATATATCTAACAAAATAGAGTATCCTCTTCCTACCTTAGTTTTTTGGGATATGAAGTTTTTTTAAATAGATTTACCCCATTCCTCCAACCTCAACAAATCCATAATCATAGAAAATCAATGTGATAGGGTGAATTTCAATATTTCCATATGTTTTCTTCCACTTTCGTCTCACTATTTCAAAAAAAAAAATTTCTAAGTCTTTACTTACCTTCTTAATTCACTATCTTCCCTATTAGTTTGTGCTTATCTCTATCTCCTTGGTGCTTCTATGAGGGAATTTGATCGTTGTGGCAACTAGCTATATTTCAATAACACAACCATCTCCCACACACAACCCTCTACTTTCCAATTCCTTCTGCTCCCCCCCCACCCATCGCCTCCTGATTCGTCATGCCTTCCACATCCACATTCTTGTTTCCTACAACGCTACCTCTACATCACTCTAAATTCATCTACACTTCTATTGGCGTGTCTTTGCACCCTTTTGGTGCAAATTCTAGTTGTATTCATGTTGAATGAAATCAGAAAAAAAGTTGGACTTGTCCCAAAGCATTATTTAGGTAAACCATAGAGATGTATCTTCACAAATTAGCATACTTGTTTGCTCTATTTTTGATATTTTAACGGATTCGACTTATTTTTTAAAAAATGAAAAATTATGAAGTTTCTTGATTGAGCTCCTACTTTTTCATATGTCTTAATGCAGTTTGTGCAGGAGAATTAGAGCATGAAATCTTATGCATCAGGATGCACCATTGACACTTTCATAGTGTAGATTGATCTCTGAGTAATAATCATATAATAAATTATAGTTTATTTTTCTGACCTCCTACAACCTCATAATAAAGAAATACTCATGGTTCTCAACTTTTCAATATGAAAAACTACATTTTGAAGTTATAAGTAATTATAGCCTGATTATTGTAACTACCCTTGTTAACTAAAAATAAAAACTTAGTTTACTTCATCCTATCAGTTGTTAGGCGACAACTGCTAGTTCCAGATCTGTATGATTTAGTCACTAGAATGGCACGCTTGATGGTAACTAGTCAAGCTCGCCTAATTCACCAAATATTTTGTCAATTTCTTCTACAGATTCTACTTGAATACCCTCTTGGTGCCAAGCCACTGCAACAACCCTTGGATTTCTTAGCGTTTCACTATTTTGTACTAGTGATTCGCCATTTCTTAGTGATTCACCATTTTGTACTAGTGATTTTCCATTTTGTACTAGTGATTCACCATGATTTTACAAGATAATATAAGTTGGTGAGAGATTCACCAAAAAAATTATATTTACATATTATATTATTAATACAATCTCCTTCCATTTATCCTATGTATCATGGGGATTCGCCCATTTATTATACACATAAATTTAGGGGGGTTCTTAAAATTTTCCTTGAATTCTCCATTGATATTATGATGAAGATAACATTAATGGTTATGAATGTTCTCTATTGATATTATGATGATTGTGGCATAAATGGTTATGTTTTTTTATCTATTTGATGTTATGATGTTGATAGCTTGATGGATATGTATGCTTCTATTGATGTTATGATGATGATAGCCATGATGGATGTGTCCCCTATGTTACCTATTTGCATTAGTTCTGGTTCATAATGAACAATGATGTTAATGACCAGGTGACGATAATGATGCTATTATGACAATGAATAACACTGAGAAGCCTTGTTACTGATTATTATTGAGTATCGTAGGAAACCACCAGAGGCACTCGCACATGACGAGTTGACAACACTTGGTTTGATGAAAATTCATATTATTTTATCTTTGAAATTCTAAGTCAATTTTGAAACCTGCTATATATGTTTATCTATATTCTGCTAATATGTTAGTGGTTTCAGGCACAAATTAGTTGCTTGGCCAAATGACTCACATATGGGTAATGGGGTTGTACAATTGGATGGAACTGCATGGGAGGGGTGGGACAGTATCCTTGATCTCACCCACTAGCACTCTCGTTGTGACTTGGGCTGGAAAGGTTGAAACACCTTCGCCTTGCAGATCACAATGTCATGAGGGTAGGTCCCAAAGTTGGGTCGCTCATGAGGATTTTACCAAGGGGCGCGCATCAAGGTAGATTCCTTGATCCTCGACACCATTAGTCTCACTATAGCATGCAACATAAGAGATGATAATGGTCTATGTAGTTGCATCTCTACCTTCTCCTCATAGCCATTGAATGCTTGAAGGGAAAGTGGTGTGGCACCCTTGGAACTTCAAGGGAATTTCTTGAAGGACACGACCAACTTGGCACCCTTAGCATCACAAATAAACTGTTAGGTGTGGCACCCTTGGAACTTCAAGGGAAGTTCCTGAAGGGCACGACCAAACATGGAACCCTTGGAATCATTAAAAATAAATAAATTAATAAATTATTATAATCAAGAAAATGAAAACTAGGTAAATTCACATCAAGGGTAAATGATGTTAGAAACCGAGGTAATTAAATAAAAAATAAAACTTGGGTTAAGAGGATCATAGGAAGAAATACATTGTTTTACCTTAAAAACTCTACCCTTTCCATGTTGGAAAATATTAGGTAGATAATGTAGTTTAATTAGGTAAAAAGGGGAAAGAGGGACATAAATGTAAGGACAAATATTAATCCTAAAATAGTTAAACCTAATTAAGAGAAGAGGATTGTGAATTAAAATAAGATTAATAAATTAAATTTTAGAGAAATATAGAGAACCTCCATGTGGCAACAACCAACATAAGAATATCCATCTAAGAGATAACTTGAGTTAAATTAGGGAGTAGATAGGGAATCAAATCTTGACTTATCAATTGACTTTAGTAATGAACACAAATTAAGGAGTAAAAAAGGGGGATCAAGAGACTACTAGGAGAAGAAATATGAATCTTGTTGAGGTGAGGAAAAATATTATTTTTAAATTAAAATTTAAGTAAAAAATATTGGAGATCTTGATGAGAGAGTGACACATGGGTGGGTGAATAATCAAACTATTGAATTATCAAAAATAATTAACTATGCATGAAATGCCAAGTGTCACCTATGAGGACTCCTATAAAATAAGGGGCAAGCCATGAGAGAAGGGACTTTTTTGGACCCTAATGTTGGATGGATGAGACTATGCCACAGTAGTAACTACAAGCTATAGTGAGTTTGGTGAGGTAGAGGACTTTAGAGAGGGGACTCTTGAGCCAAGGAGTGCTCTCCTCTACCAGCTAATTACATTCCTCCATTGTACAACCCCATTGCAGCTCGAGGGTCCACAGGGAAGGAGAGTACCCAAGGAGTAGGTTGGGAGGTCAACTGGTGGGTCATTGCATTCAGATTAAGCATGTCGACATTCACACTTCGAGGCGACCGACAACAAAGGAAGGTAAATAGCGGCAAGTGAAGTTTGAATCTTGTCTCTTGGTGAACGGTACCTATGTTGTTATAGTATTCTTTTGTATGACTTCATTATGGTTTTAGTAAACAACATGTAAATATAATGATATGTTCAATAAAGAGAATTTACGGAAAGTTTTATATATTTCTTAAATGATTTTTGAATCCCCAATTCTATTTTTATTATGGATGTATTTTAGTATTTGAAAAAAAAAAACAATTATAGGGTTGGTCCCTATAGTTATCTTTGCCATAAAGATATGAAGCCTAGTTTAAAAATGAAGGAATTATAATCAGATGATTTGAAATGCTCAAATTTAGATATCCTAACTATTTTGTCCCTATTATATGTTGTCAAATAAATATATATACCATTATTGTTCATGAACTTGTAAAAATTTACCCCATGAATTCAATGTTTCAGTAAATTTATATGTACAAAAATCAGCTTAGTTGGGCATCGATTTTCATGTAAACAAGCTAATCAAGAAAACATAGTATTAATTTAACGTCTATACTATAAACATGGCCACTACTGCTAGTAGACATCTATAACCTCGACATGGGTGCCTTTTAACCCTTTTCGGTGCCAGTGTCCCATCTATTAGGAATAAATGCATAGTTACAAAGATCATCTTAAACTTATTTGAATGCCAATTGAATATCATTGTCATGGCTTGGTAACCAGTTGATGACAATGCCATTCACGAGATCTAAAATAGTGAACAAGTCGGCTCGTGATCAAACCCTTTGACCTTCAACATTGCGGTCGAAGGCCATTACCTTGGCTTGGTGACCAATAATGGTAATGTCACAATGTCAAAGCTTGTGATCATGGTAGGTTAGATAGTGATGAGACCTCCTATCCTTCTGTTGACCATTTTTGTTTTTAGGTTTTAACTATGATTATCATTAATCTCATAGAGATTACTTAATAGATGGGGTAGCAGACAACTCCTTAAGAGCAATGGCTTAAAAAACTTTAAGCTAACTACTATTCACTTGACTAAACGTGTTCGCCAAAAGAACTAATGACTTGAAGTAAATGTTGTTAAATATATTTTAATTTATTTAAAGATAATTCATTAGTAAATAACAAAAATATTTAAACTCAGAGAACAATGAATCAAGGACTCTAGTGGTTAGGAAAATTGGAAATGAACATAAATGAAATCATCTTCATTGAAATGGTTCATAGAGACTAGGTTATTTTAATATAAATTAGAGCATAAAAATGATTTTCCTAATGATTATGCCAAGATGAAAGAGAAAAACTTACTCCATTTTATTGTGAAATGAAATGAAAAGACAATTCAGTTAAGCCTAAAATGCTTATCAAATTAGAAAGAAGGCAATCAAGAAAACGAACCTTGAGATACATCTTACAGGATAAATAGAGGATTAACATACAAATGAGATTATGTTGATTTTATCTTATATGATGATTTGTTAATAAAGCTCTTCTGCTTGAAAGCATAGTTATTGATTTAGAGTTATTATTGTATTCTTTGACAGGGGTTTTCTTACTTTTGTAAATCTTGCTTAAAGATATTTGCTAGTCTTTATAGATTCAATTTAAAGAATAATATTGACAATTGATTTCAAAATGTAACCAAAATTAGAAAAGAGAAAACTCCCTAATGTCATATGATGATTGTTCTTCTTAAATGTTAGTTTCTAGAAAAGTTGAATCTACAAATCAAATCCATGGGAACCTGCAAGAAGAACAAAAAAATATAAGAAAGAAATAATGATTAAAAGAGAAAAGAAAAGTTGAAATAAAGCTCAAACCAGATGAGGATGAACATATAAATGTGTACCTAGAAGAATTCGATCATAATTTTACGTGATAGATTTTCATTTTCTCCCGTGTAATAATCAAAGTTCAAACCATCTTCTTATTCAATTTAAAACTATTACTAAACTACACCTAATACTAATCTAAAAAGAGGACTAAGACTAAGTAAAATCAAACTTTCAGTGGAACCATTCAAGTGATTTTTTTACTACATGTACACAAAAGTAAAAAATCATCAACAAAAGCACAAACAAAACAACAAAAATAAATTTGAATTGATTATATACATCTAACTAAAGTATGTACGAAATGAACTTATTTACAAATAACCTATTTGAAGACCATCTCTCTTGGAAAGTTTTCTCCAAGCAAATATCTATCAGATCATAGAAGTATGGATGCATACTTGTGAGAGATTTGAAACTAATCAAAGAAGAAGGTAGCAAGGCAGATTGTGAAGGAACACTCTCAAGAGTTAAATTTGAACGACAATGAGATAATTGAAATGAAATGAATATCAAGTTAATTTCGAAAAGAAAATTTTCTTGATATTTAGGATTAAAATTTCGAATAACATATTCATTGTCTTCAGTTAATGCATCTCAAGGGTGTTCAATGCTGAGATATTGAACACACCTACATAAAAAATCAGAAAAGAAAACATAACGAAAGAATCAAAAGAAATAAAACATAACCAAATTTCTATGGACATTAAAATTACAATATAATGTTACTAGGAAACTCTAGAACCTATCATTAAATTCAGTGATCGAATTTCCACTAAAAAGACATTCCAACAAAATGCTATAAATGAAACTTTCCAAAAGAAAATCGGAATGAATAGCATTAGAAACTCACAAAACTAACTCATCAAAGTGTTCAGAATTAAATTTGTGTTCAGTTACAGGAGACAAAATTATAGCACGTGAACCTTCATGAGATAAATCAGTTTTTAATATTAGTGCACTTTGCCCACGATAAAAATCATTGTCATCATCATCATGATATTCATCATAAATTAACTCCTCTTTGAAATCAGATGGTTGATCTGAACTAACAGGGTCATAAAATATGTGAGAAGAAGATTATGGAAGAGCATTAATGGCTAATTTTTTTTATTTGAATGAATGACATTTTCAAAATCTTCAGAACTAGTGGTAGAACTGTTTTAAAATTAAAGATTAAAATGATCATCATTTGATATAATATGATCTGAAAAGATATCATGATAGAGAAAATAATGACTACCATAATATAATGGTGGCTGAAAAGATTCATATTGACAATTCACAAGATCATTGTAATCTCGGCTTAATAAAATTCTTTCAGTTGTGCAAGTAGAAATATGTTATGAATTTTCAGAATTTTCCTTAAGAGAAGAGAGATTGATACATTCATTATTTAAATCTTGTTTTGGATTAGATTCTATTGGGCCTACTTGTTAATCACAAGAATCATTAGAAAATATTTTAGTTACATTTTCATATTATGCATTTATATTTTAAATATTCATTTCAGAAATCAGAAAATGTATTTTGCAACTTTCCAGCGATAAAGGATGTAATCTAATTTCAATCTTAAGCTCAGGACCAATACAATTATTTGTCGATTCAAGACTAAGTAATCGATTAGATGCATCATGTTCTTCGTTATTTGATTTAGTATCTTCAGAATTAGAAGAACAAGAGAAGATAAATTATCTATCAAATAAATGAAATCTGTAACAAAGTGACCAAAATCTATTATAAAAATAATCTAAAGATTCATCTTCATACATGAAAAATTATCTAATTCTAAACACAAATTATCATAACTATAATTTTGATGCGCTGTTATAAATACCTCCATAAAATGGTTCCAAGAATGAATTGATTTTGCTGGAAGTGCTTTGAACCATTTGCAGATTCGTCCTCAAAATGTCAAAGTAAAAATCTTGCAAATCTCATTGTTAACAGTGATGTTGAAAGATTCACATTTGTCTACAAAATCACAATGATGATCTAAGGCAGAAAATTTAATCTCACCGTCAAACTTGAAATTAGACAAGGACTTAATTTGCTTCTTGGACATGCCCCTAGTAGGTTTACACGAGCTTAAAGCATTACCCAGCATAGGAATGCATAAAGGAGCCATGATTAGTTAAAGTCTTTTTAGAAAAAAAATCCAATCAGAAAATGGATCCTTGGCCCTCCTTCTAGTGACAAAAATGTTGATCGAAAAAAATGTCCTTCGTCAACATCAGGGGAGATCATCTGGTCGGGAACTTAAAGCAACTCCTTATCCATTGAATCTGGTGGTTACGGCTGGTTAGGGTCTAGCTACCCTTAAACATAAATATAATATAATCTAAAACTAATATAAGCTAAACTAATAATTAATCTACTTACACCTATATTACATCATGTTACATTTCCTTTGCATCGATCTTTAAGATGTGGGTTAAAGAAGTAAATCGATACAAAGATTTGATCGATTTAAAAAGGCTGATCAAACCAAAATTAAATGATTTATTTGCCTCTTTAAGAGAGGACTAGATGCAAACTAAGATGTAAATGTAGAACTAATATAAAACATGAAAAACCTATCTAAAACTAGAATGGGATAGCCCTCTCCCAATCCGAGAGAAAATTAAATAAAATAGGGGGAAGGATGGGTTTATGAATGAATCCAAAATTAATATTGGATTATGAATTAAAAAATAGTTTGTAAACTCATAAAAGGTTAAAACAACTATCTAAATGAATCTACTTTAATAAATAGTCATTAAGCTAAGTCCGCCTACAAGCCTGAATTCATATCAAACATAATTCATTATAAAATTTGTATTAATCAAAAGAAATAGTTTGTTTCAATTAATACACATAAAAGCAAAATACAATTGTAAATGAATAATAAATAGTTATCATTCACCACAAGTATAATTCAATGAATTAAGTATGATTTCGATCTCATTCTGCCTCTTGGAGATAGCTCCCACGAGACTTCAACAACATATCACAATATGACTCAAAAGTAGTGTTAGAGATCAAAGAAACATACTACTTAGGATGTAGATCAAAACCAATTATAAAACTTTGACAAAAAAAATGAAAAATCATCATTACGGTAATAGTACACAAGAATGGAAATTTATTAAAGGGTGCTAAAGCTTATTGCAAAATATGGTGCTGGAGTAGCTCAGACTCATAATCACATTGCCTGCAATAGTGCTAAGCAATGAGAACAAAGTCAGAAACCCTCCATTTTATTTATAATTGGTCTTTCTGTACATAACAGTAGTGCTATTCACAAATTGAACAACTACAGAGAATTCCCCTTGAGTGGATCGCGACCTCCCCTCCCATGGATATCCCAGTGAGTATTTATACATGATTTAGAAATAATAACAATTTCCCCAAATCTCTCAACAATAGAGTTAATGACAACAAATATGACTTTAATTGGAACTCTGGCAAAACGTAGATGAACAAAGTAGAACAAATTTTATAATTTGGTTTGCGTAGATAAGAATGATCTTGCTTGTTTCGAATGGATAGGAAGAATCCACAGGCAATGTAGTCGTTATTCAACTAATTCAACAACCTCTTTATGATCCAGGTGGATGTTGGTGGCCACCTACCTATCCCACCTGGACCCCCACAACTGTCTCTTTCTGTTTTTCAGTTTCCTTAATTGTAACATAATTTACTATTTTTAGCAGTTTTTGGGTCCTGAACTTCCGGAGCCATTTTGAGGCCCTAAACAACGTTTTTTTGGGAAATCTAGGAGAAACATGGGTCCATGCACCGATGTTACTCTTCCCAAAGTTGTAGTGCTCGGATAGATATTTCTAATGAGCTATTGTACAAGTCAAATGAAGATCGTATGCCAAAGTTACGACCCCAGGAAGTTGATGTACCAATTACCCAAACGAGGTCCATAGTTTGGCGTTTCATCTTCTAGGGTTAGATTTTTGGATGTTAAGGATTTTCCATTGTTTCTCAACAATAAATAGGCCTTCGAGCCTCATTGTAACACAGTTGAGAGGCATGTAGCCACCACATCTCTTCTCAGAGATAAGCTATCATCACCCTAGCTGGTTTATTTCTAGTTCTGTTTGTAAGCATATTTCAGTATTTTACATTAATGAAATGAAGTATTATTTCCGTTCCATATCTATGTTTATGGTTAACTCTGTAATTTGTTGTGTTCCTATTTAAATCTAGATCAGTTCTATGAGAGTGGTCTGCTTTTTCTCTATTTTTCTTTGCATGTCCCCAACGAGGTCTAGATATAAGGAGTTAGGGCTTGAACTAGTCGAGCCTTTGCAAGACTAGCCTCACAAATCCCGACAGCCTCCCATGGCAGATGAAAAGACAGATGAAGGGGCAAGAGATCCTATCAAAATCTTTCTCGAACAAGCCCTCGAGTGACAAAGGAACGCGATGATGGATAGTTTTTCCCAGATCCTTCAGCGTCTACCTAGAGGCGACGCATCGGCTTTCAACAACTACTTTGGAAACACCACCCCCTTTAAGGTACAAGTTAATTTTGAAATCCCCATCTTCGAGGGTCAAATAGATGCAAATGTTGTAGATAAATGGTTAAATATGCTAGAAGGGTATTTTTTTGTTCATGATTTCTCCAGTCGGGAAAAGATTATTTTCACTTTTCTCAAAGTAGCCCCCACGTCAAGGACTGGTGGGAAACGTACTGTGAGCAGAAGAATGAAAGTACGAACTCACTATTTTCAGCCACACCCACTTGGAATTCATTCTAGGATGCCATCAAGGAGCAGTATTACCCTGTCAAAAGCTATGAGGACAAATACATAAAGTGGACCACGCTCCGGCAGGCAAGGGATCAAGATGTGTCGGAGTTCACAAACATTTTCCATACCCTTCGCACACAGTTGGGTATCAAGGACTCTGAGCTACATTTGGTACTCAAGTACCGCGACTGCCTACATAGACACATCCAGGAAGAGATGGATTTTATGAACATTTCCTTGCTTGGTACAAAGTACCGATACACTATCAAAATCAAGCAAAAGTTCAAACAAAAGAAGCGAGACTTTGGATCTGCGAATCCGAAGCTAAAAGGACAAAGCCAAAGCGGGGTTGTTATCGAGAAATCAAGTTTCCACTCGGAGCTGCTAGTCCCGCTAAGACGGGTAGCTATCTTAGAAACAAACAGATTAAAACTACTTTCATTTTCCTTTATGATGAGTAGATGAGATAAGAGCAAAGAATAACCAACCTCAGTCTTGCGCTTGTTCTTTCTCCCTTTTGACAGATCTTTGCCACTTCTTCCTTGCTTACCCAGCTTTAGAGAGCACCTGTAAAGTCAAAGTAGCATAACGCTATCGAAGAACATGGATCTACAATCATAAACAATATAGGACCAGATATATATTGACCACACAAATGCATATATCATCAAACATACAATAATGTGGAGGAAAGCTTGAATAGTTTTATTGATAGAAAGAAAAGCAAAGAGGATTACAACCCATTGATTTGACCCAGCATCATCCTCCCAGCATGAAAGCCCTTCTTCACCTCATGAAAAGCTTAGATCACCCAACACTATGATGTTCCACAACGAAACCAACATCACTTCCTTACACCTTTGGATCTCTAGGATAAGGGATCCATACATAGATGTTTGTAGGTGGGTGAGTCAGCTTCTGGGATTGTGATTAGTGTCATTTCTCTGATAGTTCTCAATTCCACTTGGAGATTTCATGCTCTTACTCATCCCTGGGCGAATTTAGAGAGGCAAGTGTCACAGGAGAAGTTTCTAGAAGATTCCATGATCATCCACCTTGCAAACTGTCTCTGCCATTTGTCTACTCTCGCCCATCGCACCCTACAGAAGGGCTTTCCAGTATTCATTGCACTTTTTACACTGAGCCGGTGAGATGCATTGCACCCTTAGCACTGGGCAATCTGTATGGTCCAGTTTTGACCAGGTCTGAGCAGTTTTCTGTGGAGAACTTCTGGGAGATGATGTGATCAACTAACCTTGTTCCTTTAGGGCATGAAACAACACTTTTAGAGACTCAGAAGCCCTTGGTTTATGGACATATATGATTGGGGTTGCAGTGCCCAAATATGTCTATAACAAAGAGAACAAAGCAATCTGTAGGATCCGCCATGACAGAGATGAAGGAAGCAATAGTGGAGGAGATATCAACTTTGGAGGCCGGCCACCATGCGGACAATGTATAGAAGATTTGTCACCATGCACAAAGCGGTTGTCCATTTATACGGTTTTTAGCAGCACTGCGCATAGACAACCCAAACTCTCAAAGACATTCACACTGCTATTGTGCACATGCAAGAATGGACAATGAGGTATAAGGGAGCACCGATTTACTTGCACAAGAGGATGAAGCCAGAGGCTAAGCTAGACAAAGCATGGATTCAGATGTTGATCCGAAACTATGAGAATCTCCCTCCTCTCATCACTAGAATTGAGGCTTCCAATGCACGGTTGTTCAAAAGTTTGGATGTCCTAGTGCGAATGCACAAGATCCCTTCCATCGAAACCCTCACCCAGGCCATGAGGAAGAACCAAGTCATGTTGGATGTTGAAAAGTACATAGAGTAGTTGATGCGCGTAGCCACTAGTGATGACTTGCGACTCAATGCAGAGAACATGTGAAGGTACATTAGTGGTCCAACCACACTCAGGACAATGTTGTGCATTCTTTAGGATGAGCTAGACAGATGTTTCAGAACCATATACCCGAGAGCCATGGAGGCAAGAGTCCGCTTCGACAAAGATGTCATCAAACAGTACGGGGACACAATAACACAATACCAAGCTTGGTATCAGTTCATCACTGAAGACCATTGCGAGGAGGTTACCGAGTTGGTCCCTCCACAAGACCCCGAGTGATGTTGTTTGTCTTGTCAGGTTGGCACAAGCCTATTTTTGTCTCACATGGGTATATGTGGAAATTGTATTACTGTAAATATGTTGTAGGTGAAATTCCAAGTGTCATTAGTGGAATGCGAACAATCACTATTGTAATGTGAAGAGTCATTAGGGTAGTCCAAGAGTCATAGGGGAATGTCAAGGGTCTCCCCACCCTTTGCGATATATAGAACCTCATAACTCATAGTATAGGCTTTTGGGGAGCCAATCTTTTGGCTAGGCATTGCTTAGAGAAGGCTTGGAGATTATTGCGATGAGCCTTGGCTTCTCCATAGTGCAGAGCAAGTAGATCTCTTTGGAGGAGCAGGTGGTGTTGACTATAATGTTTCACTATTGGGGCTAGTGGCTATCAATGGTGTATGTATGGATGCCACTTCACTTTATATATATCTATATATATATATATATAACAAAGCCAACACATTTTCATGCATATGTTGTTATTGTAGTTGGACTATTGGGTATAAACTATTTTGTATGCAATTGTATGAATCTTTTTGTGAACGTGTTGTTGGTTTAACCTGTCACTTTGGATTCTTGACTATTCTACTTTCCAGCTTGTGATGTAGTTCAACTTGTGTGTTCTTTTTAGGTTGCGTACTATCACAGGCTTCTAAGGGACACACTTCCTTTTCCCCTCCTTGTGTTAGAACCCCGTGCATCTCACTTGACTCGCTACAAGGTCACACACTTGCTTCCGACAAAGATATCACACTTACCTC
Organism: Pinus taeda; assembly: GCA_000404065.3. Classification (NCBI taxonomy): domain Eukaryota; kingdom Viridiplantae; phylum Streptophyta; class Pinopsida; order Pinales; family Pinaceae; genus Pinus; species Pinus taeda. The sequence continues at coordinate 34,907 of APFE030500071.1, read as the reverse complement.
TGCGCACTATCGCGGTCAAGGCATTGCTTTACTACCCACTGATGGGACTCCTACTCCAAACGGCCTAAGGTCTAGTTGGGACTTCTACCAGGGAGATCCCTTGACATGTTGGCGAGTCCAGCACTGTCAACATTTTTGGCACCAAAAGGAGGGCCAGATGAAAAGTTGAGTCCTCAAAGTCTGTTTTGAATCTTTGCACATCTTTCATGACTTACATTACAGTTAATCCTCTGACATGCCAGTCTCATGGATGTGATTTTGAAGTCTCGGAGGATCTCCTTAATGAATTGTCACGTAACACATATGATGGTGAAGGTGGAGCAACTTTGCTTGGTCATGGAGTGGCCTTCATGGGCTTCTGTGAAAGAAATCAAATCCATGAGGATCACATTGCATGCCCGCTGTTCTCATTCACGTTCCAAGGGCACACACTACAATTGTGTGTGAAATTGCCCGCAACCTTTATCCACTCTTATGATGAGATGATTGGAAAGTTAGCCTGTGCTTTCTATCATTGTGATCGTAAAACACTTAATAAAAAAATTCTAGAATTACGGAAAGCATTGGATGAATCCTTTTTGCAATTTTGGAAACGCTTCCAAAATCTCGCTTTTCAAATCCCAGAAGATGAAATTGATTGGAAATTTCTCAACGAAAGATTTTAGTATCTTCTTCACATACCTGAAAATCCTCACGTGTTAGAATCATTCGAACCCCTCCCAGCATACCTTGGTGTTAGAGCTGCCAACCCCAAGATGGACAAGGTTGTTGTCACAAGTGACCTTTCGTCCGCTTCTCATCAAACAATTCTAGCTCTGTAGTGCGAGGTGGGAAAAGTTGTGAACCCAACTATTGAACTGTCACATCTTCCCACCCCACGTGCTCTGGATATCTGCACAGATTTGGCTCGCAAGCCTGTTGGTTGTCACGTGAACTTGTTCTCTCAACCTCCGTCCTCTTGTTCTGTTGATCCTTTGGATTGTATTATGTTGTGTTCTCTTGTTCTAGACTCCGCATTCGTTGTTCACGAGGATCAAATTGTTGATGGAGTTGGTGTTGAGCAGCCAACCCGCGCTGTCATTTATGATGAGTATGTGTGGGAATCTGAAGAACATGCGGTGAGGGATGACCTCCTTTTGTCCATGCCTCATCCGATTTTTCCTGACATCTTTTGTGATTCTACCATTTTTGATTTGTCTTGCGAAAATCCATCCTTGGATGTTTTTACCATTCACAAAACACACCGGATGCTAGTACATCATCTGATTGCGAAGAGGACACATCTTTCCTTCCAAATCCACCCAATCTATCATCTTTTCTTTCTGAAAACTTAGAGGGCGAACATTCTTGTTTCTCATCAACCCCTCTATGATTCTTCAGATCATGAGGATGTCGATGAACATCTCGAATTTTCTGATCGTGGCCATCGTGAGCTCTTTACTCCTTCATTCGATCACGACGCTGATTCATTCACTGTTGATCTTTCTAAGCCATCGATCTTTGATGATCTACCTGATGATAAAGTGGAAGCCCCTCAAGCTGTTGAAACACTTCAACCGAGTTGATGGTTATGTTAGGTCCTCGCTGTCTTGAGGTCAGTCCCACTTCCAATCAGAAATCTGTTGAAACACTCCAGGGTCCTCATTACTCTCCTGTTTGCATTGAAGATCAATCTAGTTTACAAATTTCATATCCTCCACCTCAATAACATGATCCCATTGCTCATGCATTGGAGGAACAATACACAACAAGCGCTCTTGCGAAACATAAGTTTTCTTCCTTTTTCATGTTTGTTCATTTGTCACGCTCAAAAGAGTGTACATGCTCATTGCCTGTACACAGTGTGTTGCAACACCATGGTACGTTCACAGAATGTTTGTCTTGCTCTTTTACTCTTTTCTTTTCTGTGGACGCATTCAAACGTCGAGTGTGTTGGTCTTTACTGTCTTATATTTTTTGTGCGCTGGTTTACTTGAATATCTTTCTCGTCGACTATGCCTTCACCAACATGGGTGAACCAATGCACCAATTGCCTCATTGGAAATATCACTTTATGTGAGTAGGCCCATGCACTGTTTAGCGTAGGAGTAGGAATAGTGTTTGCTTCTTGTTTGCTTTGCTTTCCTGTTTGCTTTGCTTGCATGTTTCGTTTTGCTTTCATTTACTTTTATTCTTTGCTTGTTGTTTGTTTGATTGCTATGCACCCGTAGGATTAGCTTCACATGAAACCGTGTTTGGCTCTTGAGACAAGCAAGGTGAAGTACAAGAGGACTTGTACAACTATCAACAATTGGTTATCTATTGTCCTCTCTCTTAATGAAAAGATTGTTGTCTTCAGTCGATGATACCCTAATGGAAAATACATTATGTTCAGAGTGAGTCTTGGTTGAAGATTTCTCACCTTGGCGATTCCACTATTTAGTGTTGTGTTTCATCACCTTGGCTGTCAAAAGGCCCCACTGGATGATGATGAGATAGACAATTATTGTAGGCAGTTCGCTGACTTCATGGCAGCCTAGTTGCATAAGAAATATGATCTTAGGTCATCTAGGAAAAGGTCTAGGGGGCAAGATCAGAACGAAGAAACCCTTCATCCGAGTTCTCCTAAGCCAACAGATAAAGGGAAGAAACCACTCAACCTTGTCTCACCAACCAAGAAAGAATCCTCCCATGCCATTCAAAATGAGTTTGGGGCCTCCAAAATAGAGGAATTGTCCCCATCGATGAAGCCAATTTGCAATGAGGACAAAGCACTTGTCGAGTATGCTAAAAGTGATAAGAATCCCTCCGCATACAATCTTCAAAAAGAGTTGGAGAAAGTCAAGATAGTTGTCCCTTTGACTGAATTATTGAATTAACCCCAGTATAAAGTTCAAGTGTCTCAGTTTATGAGTTCATCCGCCACTATCCCTCTACAAGATAGCTTTAACCTGCAGGAAGAGAGGCCTATGGTTGTGTTTGGACCCCATGTGGAGGAGTAGGACCCTTCCACTCCATTCTATGTTACCTTGGTAATCCATGAATTGCTGCTACATAATTGTATGCTTGATTCATGAGCATCTCATAACTTAATGCCCTTATCTGTGATGGAGCAATGGGGATTGCAGATAACAAAACCATACAAAGATCTATGTTCCTTTGATTCCAAAAGAGTAAAGTGCTTGGGTATGATCAAGGATCTCGTGGTTAATTTGGCTCGAATTCCAACGAAGAGTGTAGTGATGGAAATTGTAGTTGCTGACATCCTTGCAAGATTTGGTATGCTTTTGTCCAGATCATGGGGAATGAAAATTGGGGGGTCCATAAAATTGGATTTAACATATGATACCATTCATGTGTTTGGTGGAGAGGAGCGATGTTATATAGGGAATCCAGATTCGTGAAGATAGTTACAAGGGACAATTTCTCAAACAATGTTCCTGTGTATGGTAAAGAGAAAGATTTCTCTTATATGTTACTGGAAGAATATGATCAAATTATAAGCGACACCTAGGTGGAATGTTCTGCTCAGCTGAGTAAATAATCATTGGAACATAACAAGGTATGGAAGTTGTATTTTGATGGCGCTAACTCTAGGGAAGGAAATGGAGCAGGTGTGTTATTGGTATCACTAGAAGGTAGCTTGATCCCTCTTTCTTTCAAGCTGGAGTTTGAGGCCACAAACAATGTTGCTGAATATGAAGCCTTGTTGTTGGGGCTGCAAGCTACTAAAAATCTTAACATCGGGTGCTTGAATGTGTTTGGGGATTCAGAGCTGGTAGTGAAAACAATTAAAAATTCAATTTCAAGCCAAGCATCCAGGATTGAAGGCCTACAGGAACGAAGTATGGGACTTGGTTGAAAAAGTTTTCTTAGCTTTCAATGTTCAGTTTCTGCCCAAAGAACATAATAGGATCGCTGACTCCTTGGCCATTGCTGTTAGCAATTTTAAGCCTACCCAAAATCCCCTAATTAGATATGAAGTCGAGGTTAGGTAAAGGTCGTCGGTACCAGACAATGTGAAGTACTGGCAAGTGTTTGAAGGATAAGAACAGATCAAGTGCTTCATGGAGATCATTAGAGAATTCTCTAACTCAATGATTGATCAGGAGGATGTGGAGATGACATGTGAACAACAGGCCCGTAGGGAAGGAACTATTGTTGGTCATAAGATATTGCAGCTAAAGGGGAATGCCATCCCCAGAGGGTTGGTTCCGTTGGAAAGGTTGTTCAAATCAAATGACATGGTTGTTAAGCCAACTGGACAAGAGCTTGGGGAGGAGGTGGAAGACTGTGATATTGGCACAGAAGAAGAACCTAGAGTCATCAAGCTAGCTAAAGGAGTTCCTGAAGAATAGAAACAAAGGTACCTTGACCTTTTCAAGGAGTATAGGGATGTGTTTGCTTGGTCATATGATGATTTGAATATTTTTGATTCCAATGTCATACAACATAAAATTCCTTTGAAAGTTGGAGTGAAACCATATAAGCAGAAGCTCAGGAAGATCAATCCTTTGTTACTCCCATCCATTGAAAAGGAGGTGAAGAAAATGCTACATGCTAAGATTATTGTGCCTTTGAGGTACTCAGACTAGGTAGCAAACATAGTCCGAGTTAGAAAGAAGAATGGGGAAATAAGGCTATGTGTGGATTTTAGGAATTTGAATAAGGCCTCACTGAAAGATAACTATCCTCTGCTTAAGATGGATTATATTCTGCAAAAAGGGGTTGGGTCTCCCCGAATGTCCATGATGGATGGTTTCTCTGGATACAACCAATTCGCTGTACACCCCGAGAATAAAAAAAAACAACTTTTACTACACCATCGAGAACATTTATGTATGTCAGAATGCCTTTTGGCCTCATAAATGTTGGAGCTACTTTCCAAAGAGTTATAGATATAACATTCGTTGGAGAGCGAGATAAATTTGTAGTAATCTACCTGGACGACATAACTGTTTTTCTAAATCAGATGAAGAGCACGTCCAACACTTGCAGCTGACATTTGCAAAATGAAGAAGTTATGATCTGTCCTTAAACCCCAAAAAATCATAGTTTACTTTAAGTGAAGGGAAACTTTTGGGTCACATTGTAGCAAAAGAAAGGAGTGAAGATCGATCCCAAGTGGGTGGATTCTATTAATGATATTCCATTACCAAGGAATAGGAAAGAGATTCAGGTTTTCTTAGGCAGAATAAACTTTCTGAGAAGATTCGTACCAAACTATGCTGAAATTGTCAAAGAAATCACAAAAATGTTGAAGAAGGACAGGGAAGTCCAGTGGACCATAGAAGCACGGGAGTCATTCTCTAGATTTAAAAAATCTTTTGCAGAAGCCCTAGTCTTAGCCAACTTGGATTATTAGAGGCCATTCCTCATTTTCTCTTTTGCTTTTCCTAACACAATGGCCACTGTTCTATTGCAGAAAATTAATGAAGGACATGAAGAACTGATTGCATTTTTCAGCGAGGTGTTGCGAGATGCAGAGCTAAAGTATAATATCTTAGAGAAACAATCTTATGCCTTGGTCAAAGCCCTGAAGGCCTTCCAAATTTATGTCTTGTAGTCCAAAATAATAGCTTATGTTCCAACCGCCACTGTGAAAGACATTCTCGTGCAGGGAAACAATGAAGGTAATAGGGGCAAGTGGGTTGCCAAAATTTAGGAATATGACATGGAAATCAAACACACTGAGTTGATCAAGGGGCAGGGATTGGCTAAAATATTGTTCGAGGCTAACTGCCAAGCCTTGGGTATGAATTTACTGACAGATAAGGAAGGAGGAGGCGGAAGAGAAGAGGAGAAGAATAATATCACGACTTCAACACAGAGAATTAAGATGAAGTACCTTGTCTCATAGTGGTATAAGTATCTGGTCCATTATTTACTTTTTCTGAAATGCCCATTGAATTTTGACAAAGTTAAATACAGGGCCTTGAGGCTACAAGCGCAAAAGTGTCATTTCAAATGGCCAGCTGTATTGGAAGGATTTGGTAGGGATTTTATTTTTATGCCTGGTAGAAGAAGAGATTCATAAGGTGATTGATGAATTCCATAAATGTGTCAGTGGAGGACATTATAGCTGGAGAGACACAACCCATAAGATTCTCAAAGCAAGTTTTTATTGGCTCAAGTTGTTTGGTGAGGTTCATGCTTATGTTCGGGCCTGTGAGAAATTTCAAATTTTTGCAGAGAAGCAGGAGTTGGCACCTCTCCCTTTGATCTCTGTTTTTGTAGAGGATCCCTTCAGGAAATGGGGGCTAGACTTCATACTTACAGCCACTGATTATTTCACGAAATGGATGGAGGCCATCCCAGCTAGAAATGCAACTGATACAGTGATCATCAAGTTTATGGAGGAGAATATCCTTGGTCGATTTGGCTATCCAAAGAAGATTATCACTGACAATGCTCAGGTGTTTAAGTCAGCGAAGTTTCTTAGTTTTTGCTAGAAGTACAAAATCATCATGGGGCACTCCACCACCTACTATCCGCAAGGAAATGGATTGGCTGAATCTTCAAATAAAGCTTTAGTAAGGATTTTGAAAAAGACAATATCAGAAAATTAGAGGAACTGGGACTCAAAACTGAGGTTTGCTTTATGGGCCAACAAAGTCACTACCGAGTGGTCAACTGGGAAGTCTCCCTTTGAGTTGGTATATGGAAACGCTGCAATTTTCCCTGCCCAATTAGCCATGACAATGGCTAAAATGTTAGGTTTTCGTAGCATCAGATGTGCTCTAGCCATGAAAATTGGTGGAGAGGCTAGGTCACATGAGTTCTAAAGAACCCAGAAACCATTTTGTGAAATTCCACCCGGATTGTATCTTATTAAAATAATTAATATTTTTAATGGGGTCCCTAAGTCTAAACCTAGGAAAATTAAAGTATTAATGGGTATTAATTAAAATATGGGTGAGAATGTTCTAGAAAGCGGATCAAGTCAAGATTTAATCTTAGCCATTGATTAGAGACTTAATCTCGGCCGTTGAAGTCTCAACGAGAAAAGTATAAGGAGGCTTGGGGTTCATTTGAAACACACAGAGAGTTGATCAGTCAGTTGATGATCTATAGATGTCGTGACTGTATTTTGTTTATTTCGGTATTTAAATGTTTTAAATAACTTGTTCGAATTTAAACAAGTAGAAGAAATAAACCAGCAGAATACAGATTAATTTTCTAACGGATAGACTTAGAAAATTCAACAAATTAGATAGTTGAGGTTTAGTGGCCGGATGGACTTGGATCGTTGATAGAGGCAGTGTTGCAGATCGGGAGTCGGTGGACCAAGTAGGTATAGGGTATGAGCGAGAGGAGTTGATAGAGCATGCGAGAACCAGATGGTTAGAGTATCTTATTGAGGGTAGATTGGTTGTCGATGGATAGACACCAAGCCTCGGTTTTGTATTCTTGTACTAGGGGATATTTGAGGGCCATTATCCTTGGTACAGGAGCCCTAGGCTGTTGTATTATTCAGTTTGATTAATATAACGAAGTTGGGTTGGAAATTGTAAAAATTTGTCTATATTTGGTGCACTAGTAGATTTACAGTTTATATTTTGTTGTGCAAAGTAGCTTCGTTGTGATTTTTGGTTTGGTAGCATCAAAGATTTAAGATTCTATCCCAGACACCAAGGTTGTGGAAAAACAACATGGTACCAGAGGGTGTCTGAGCTACTTTGAGGGACAATGAATCAGAGTGTGCACAGTGAAGCGACTTAGAGGGAGTTGTGAGTGTCTAGATCATGGAGGAGAGGGTTCAGCTGAAGACATGGACATGTGGTCTCGATAGGTTACATGGTGAGATGGGCTGGGAGTTTTGGTGGATCGGTAGTGAACTTGGTGAAATTCAGTATGTTGTGTGGTAGTTTGCAAATCATGGACTTCCTATGTCTTGTCATGGATGGTTGGGACAACTCAAGGACTTCTTTGGCATGGACGAGATTAGGATGATTGAAATTGCTTCATGTGATGAACTACAGATTGGCAGGCTAGAGTCTTCATCGGATTGTGATGTTGCATATCGAGATTGGAGGGATTTGCACGACTGGTATTTGATCTAATAGGATGACTGCTTTCGTGACAGAGCGAGTAGAGACCGTGTAGGTTCAAAGGGAGTCAAGCCTCAAATGGAGCAGCCCTATGGAGGTTTGGGATCTTTGGGTTGAGATATGATGAGGCAGAGGCACTATCGAGATTGTCAAGTTCATTCTAAAGAGTATGCTGCAGTCATGGACACCAAATGGGCTAGTGTCGTCGGTGCTAATGATGAGATACTTCCTAGTCTTGGAAGTACTTCCCTCGCTAAGAGGGAGTGTTAATTTTTGGTAGCTTGGGAGGTACTCCAAGCCTGGAGGATCGGGGGTTTGGAGGAAGGAGCTCCACAAGTGGCCTTGTGGGATTGAAACCCAAGCTTGGTGTTTTGCGCCCAATGTTGTTGGGCCAAAACCGTGACGAGATTGCGACATGTGATAGATGAGTGTGATAGTAGATGATGAGATAAATTCAATGCATTGAGAATCGTTCGATTCCAAGTTGTCATTGAAGAGATGTTAATTTTTGAAGTTAGAAGGTGGGCTTGTGGGTTGAGTTTCATGTAGGCTTGAGTTGGACAAGCCACATGATGAGTTGTCAAGCCACCTTAGAAGAACTCATTGGAGCCCTATTATTTAGTATAAATAAGAGGTGATGTGTGATCATTTGTTTATCCAAGGAGCAACTCAAGAGAGCAATTTGACCTCTTTGATAACTCCGCAAGCTAGGGAAGATTCCAGCAAAGGAAATGAGGGCTAGTTTGAGCCTCCTTGTGACTATTTTGGATGCCAGGTGACCTTGCAGCAAGGCCTAGTTTCTTTGTTGGTTTGGAGAGGTTTGTGGCATATCTATCCTTGTTTGACAAGAGGTTCATGAAAAGGTTTTCCGAGTTAGCAACACCCCTTACAAATTTGAAAAAGAAAGGGGTTTTTAAGTGGATTGATGTGGCACAAGAGGCTTTTGAGCACCCGAAGAGGGTGCTAAGTAGTTATCCTATTTTGGCCCTTCCAAAATTTTCATGCGTATTTGTCTTGGAGTGCGATGCTTCAGGGGAGGACATTGGAGTAGCTTTGTTGCAGGGAGGTCACCCCATAGCGTTTGAGAGCCGAAAAATTCAACCACACGAGAGATTGTATCCCATATATGATAAAGAGATTCTATCAATCATGTATGCATTGACTAAGTTTCGACAATACTTAGTGGGGAACAGGTTCAAGGTTAAGATTGATCACAACAGTCTTCGATTTTACTTGGAGTAGCAAAACCTGCAGGAGAGACAACAGAAATGGGTCAGTAAGACCTAAGCATATGATTTTGGGATTGAGTATGTCAAGGCCAAGCAAAATGTAGTAGTTGATGCATTATCACGGAGGCCTGTGACACTCTCTTTGATGGATATCACACAGGATTGGAAGACACAACTTTTGGTGGAGTACTCGAAAGATAAATAGGCATGTAAGATATTGGATGATACTCATGGGGATGACAAGTACCGGGTGATGGATGATGTTATCTATTAGAAGGACAAGATTTATTTGGTGCCAGGTTCACAACTGAGGGAGAAGATCTTGCATGCAGCTAATGACTCAGCTTTAGCAGGGCATCAGTGATTCTACAAGACTTACAGGGCCATTAGGGAGTGCTTCACTTGGCGGGGTCTTCAAGAGGATGTTCTGAAGCATGTTAGGGAGTGTGATACATGCCAGAGGAACAAGGGAGAGCACATACATCCGGCTGGATTGCTACAATCTCTTCCTATTTTTGAGAGGAAGTGGGAGAGCATATCGATGGAATTTATCACAAGGTTGCCAACAGTACAGGGGAGAGACTGCATCTATGTGGTCATTCACAGTTTGTGCAAATTTTCACCATTCTAACAAGATACTCAACCTCGGCTGCCTAAGATGATTGTCAGTGACAGAGACACCATATTTATGGGAGGATTTTGGTAGTAGTTATTCTGCCTTGTGGGCACAGAGCTGTCCCAAAAACTAGCTACCACCGTTAGACATATGGGTAGGTAGAGATAGTAAATAAGTGGTTGGAGGGATATTTGTGCTACTATGTGATCGAACAACAGAGAGCACGGGTGAAGTGGTTGCACCTTGGGGAGTATTGCTACAACACCGCATATCATATGTCAACAAGTGTGACACTCTTTCATGCTTTATATGGTTATGACGCACTAAATTTTGCTGATATGGTTTTTGGAGATAGTAGGTCTCCAAGGGCCAAAGATTGGATATAGGAGAGCCAATATATCCTTGGAGCACTCAAGGATAACTTGCAGATGGAATAGAACCAACAAAAGTTATATGCAGACAGGGGCAGAGTAGAGCGGGATTTTGAGGTGGGAGATTTGATTTTTCTAAGTGTTGTAGCGATTACAACCACCCTCCAAAATTTTGGCTTAGCTTCGTTTTGGAGCCTCCCTACCAACCTTCATAGCGGAATGCCTTGCCTCGTCAAGTACACAAGCTCCAATGTTTTTCTTGCAGAGAGATAGCTTGTCGATCAAACCTTGATGCATTTCCCTCACAGGCTGTTCATCCGGACTTGGTCCAATAGCAGGTTGAGAAGCTCCTTCAAGAATTTGTGCAAATCTGGAGGGAAACCAACCTTCCCTCCAGAAATTTCGCAATCCTGGTTGGCAGCCTGCTGGGCCCCAGAATTGCGCAATTTTGTTCGGCAAAATTCACCCAGAAAATTGTGCAATCCTTCCCAGCTGGGCTGCTTAGCCCAGAATTTGCACAAATCTGGGTAGTAGTCAGCTGCTTTGCCCAGAAATTGCGCAAATCTTATGAGTAGCTAGCCCATCTCCCAACTAGAAATGCGCATTTTCTCCTAGTAGATTGAGCAGCGTGTTGCATGTGCAGCTGAGTTGACCGGTTCCCTCTAGGACCGAGAAAAACAGACTTCCATGCATGGGCTGCTTCTCTCAAGGTAGCATGCAAAGGCATCTCTTGTTTCAGGGATCTATTTTTGGCAGTTGGAGGTTACATGCAAGGATCATTTCAGAAACCTCCCACCAAGTGTCGCTTTCCCTAGATTTGTGGCATGCGCGTCACAACCTTGATTTTTTCAAAACTCATCAACCGAACGCTGTAGAGGTCATTCCTCACATCAACATTGCATCTTTGACATCCCACATCACATCTAGGAGCTGTCGGCACATTCAACTCTGCTGTTTTGGGGTAAGCCCGCTTCCCATGTCTTGTGTTGTATTTTTGGCACTTTTTATGTTTTGCTTCGTATGAACGTTGTCTTCTTGATTTCACTGAGTGCTTGCTGTCGTTTTGATACATACTAGCTTGTACTAGCATCGTTTCATTTTTCATTAACATTTCACTGCTGTCGCATGCATGAAACTGTTTTTCACGAACGGTTGTCGATTCGGCGACTCGCCTCACCCACATGTATGTTTTTCTGTTTTCTGAATCTATCATTCATCGTTTGCATGCATGATCTTTCTCTTATGCTTACACTTACTATCGCTATGCATTTGCTTTCACATTCACATTCAGTTGCCCGTCGGCGTGGCTGGGCAGCTTTGGCCTGAACTTCGCCTCGCCAAGACAGCATTGCGCAATCCTGAGAGGGAAGGCTTTATCTTCCTCTTAGGAAATGTGCATTTCTGCCTAGTGACTGTCCTCCAGTATTGCATTGTGCAATTCTGAGGGACAGTGACTGCTGGCCTAGAAAATTGCGTAATGCAGTCACTGAGCCTGCAACCATTGCCAACTGAGATTGCGCATTGCGCAATTCCAGCAGTCAGCAGCTAGACTGGACTGTGCATTGCGCAGTGCCAGGAATCAGTGAGCCTCCCAATAGCCCAAACTGTGCCTTGTGGAGTCTTGGCTGTCAGTCTCCTGACCTCCCGACAGAAATTATGCGACCTTCATGATCAATCACATAGGTATGTTGCAAGTTAGTTCTCAAGTTCATTTTGGTTTTCGACTGACAAATTGCTTGCCATGAGTGTTGCCATGTCTCTAGGTATCACAGGTATTCATCTGCCTCTCTACAACACAGGGACAATGGTTTCGAGGAGAGCAGAGTTGAAGACACCATTCATAGCACACTTGGGGATGTAGTCGATCATGTGTCTATGAGCTTGCCTACTCATGAAGACGTCAAATTGTTCATAGACACATCAAGATGTGATGACAACAACATCATAGCAAGTAGCATCATGAACAACAGCTGAAGGCAGCATACTGAATGCAACGAATGCAAGAGGAAGGTTGTTGACAACACGGAGGCGGAACAAAGTTGTAAGCTCATGCAGATCCATTAATGATGAAAGCAACTTTGGAGACTCAGGCTATGAGCTGACGATGCGATTACGCGAAGACAGAGAATGGAACAAAGAAGGAGTTGCATGTGCTGAAGCATCAACTCAAGAAAGAACATGAGCTGCACAGACAAGCGAATGAGTTATAGCAGGAACAAGAACAGCAGGGGGCGCAACATGCACTCACGGATGAAACTGCGCCCGTACAAGTTATAGATCCATCCCAGCAGTTGGCACGGAGCAAACATGGTGAGTAGTGTTGTTGATCACATGTAAGGGATTCAACAACATGCATGTCATTGTGCACACGCATGTGATCCAACCCATTCAGCACACTCACCAAGGCGAAGACAAGAAGCAAGTCCGACTAGAGCTGAGCATGTAGTTGACAGTTGATGCGCATGACCACTAGCACACATTGGAAGATCGATACGGATACTATGCATCAGTGTGTTGTCGGTTCAGTTGCACCAAGAAGACCATGCGCATGCTAGCAGACGAGTTGGATGAAGGAGCCACACCAATGCACCCAGATGCAACGAAGGCAAGAGTTCGCTTCAACAAGATGTCACCATGGGGTGCATGCACACCATCACGGACTACCAAGCTTAGCATCATCTCACCACCTTTACCATCACAAGCATGTCAAAGAGTTGGTCTCATCACAACGGACCGAGTGTCAGTGATGTCTTGCATGGCTTGCTCAAGCCATTTTGTCTCACATGAGCACATGTGCATTGTAATGTAACGTCGTGTCAAGTGGAAGTTCAAGTGTCAATAGTTGGATGTAATAGTCATAGAGTAAATGAATAGTCATGAGGGTAGATGAAATGTCGCAAAGGGGAATGTCAAGGGTCACCCCACCCTTTGCTATAAATATTAATTAGAACCTCATAACTCATTGTAAAGGCTTTTGGTCAGCCAAGCTTCCGATAAGACTATCTTGGAGAGAGCTTGGACAGTATTGTAACGAGTCTTGGCTTCTCCACTGCACAGAGCTAGTACATCTCTTTGGAGGAGCAGGCAGTTGTAGCTGTAACATTCCACTATTGCAACTAGTGGTTGGACAAGGATGTATTGTATGACCGGAACTTACACTTCTTAATATAACAAGAGCCAACATGTTTCATGCAGCTTTCTTATGCATGCATGTATAGACTAGTCTGTATAAGTATGTACGAATCTTTTTGAAACTTACTGTTGGTTTTAACCATCACTTTGGATTGCTCGCTAACTTTCCTTCCATGTTGTGATGTATCTTTGTTTGTTTGTTCCCTTCCAAGCCGAATGCTATCACAAGTTTCCAAGGGGCGTACTCACCTCACCCTTAGTGTGTTAGAACCTCTCATGCACCTTCCTTGTCTTACTGTAGATGTCACACCCTTGCTACCAACAGAGACATCTTACTTGCCTCTGTGTGAAATCACGGTCAAGGCATTACCATACGACCCACTGCTTGGACTCCTACACCAAACGATCTGAGGTCTAATTGAGACTTCTTATCGAGGAGATCCTCTTACATGTTGGCGGGTCGTGCACCGTCAACATTTTGGCACTAGAAGGAGGGCCAGATGACAAGCTAAGTCCTCACATCTGTTTTGAATCTCTACACATCTATCATGACTAACTACCGAGTTGCTCTTCCGAAGTGTATGTCTTATAGAAATGATTTCACTATCTCAGAAAAGCTCTCGAATAACTTGTCTCATAAAACATTTGATGGTGGAGGCCACGCAGCCTTGGTTAGGCACACGGTCGGCGTTGTAGGCTTATGTGAAAGACATGGATTCTTTGAAGAATACATGAGTTGCGCGTTGTTCGTCTACACACTATGAGGGCACCCAATGCACTGATGTGCCATCCTGCCCGAAAAATCTATTCATTCTCTTGCTCATCTCGTCGCAGAGATAGATCGTGCTTTCAATCACTTTGACCATAAAGCACTCAACAAATAAATTCTGAAATTATGAAAAGCACCTGATGAATTCGTTGAACAGTTCCACACACGCTTTTGTAATCTTGCATACCGATTCCCCAAAGATGATATTGATTTGGAATTTCTCGATGGGAGATTTGAATATCTTGTTTACATATCTGAAAATCCGCAATTCTTGGAATCACTCGAATCCCGCTCATACTCCGGTGATGGAATTGCGCAATCACGAGCAGGCACAGTCGCTGTCACAAGTGACTGTTCGCCTTCACCTCATTCAACAACTCCACCACCACGAATTGATGTGGGAGATCATGCACATACCTCTGTTGAACTGTCACATCCTCCCCACCCACCTGCTCTTGATATCTGCACAGATTTGGCTTGCAAGCTTGTTGGTTGTCACGTGGATTCATTCCCTTGACCTCCGTTCCTGTGTTCTGTTGATCCTTCGGATTGTACTGTCATGTGTTCTTCCATTCTAGACTCCTCACCTGCTGTGAACGAGGATGAAGTTGTCAACGGAGTTGGTGTTATGCAACCAACCTACGCCATCATTCATGATGAGTGTGTGCGGAATCTAAAGAAGAACCCGCGGTGAAGGATGACTCCCTTCCAGCGGCGCCTCATCCGCTTCATCCTGACATCCCTTGTGATTCTGCCATGTTGATTTCCCCTGTGAAAACCAATTTCCAGATGTTTCTAGTTCTGATCATTCACAGGACACATCGAATGTCAATCTATCATCACTGCGCAGAGAGGACACATCTTCCTTCGGAAATCCATCCAATTTGTCATCTGTTATTTTTGAAAACACAGAGGGTGAACATCTTTGCTTCTCATTTACCCCTCTATTCGATTCATCAAATCATGAGGATGCTGACAAACATCCTAAACTTTTTGATCTTGGATGTCGTGATCTCTCTACTTCTTCATCTGATCACGATGTTGATTCAATCATTGTTAATCTATCTAAGACACTGGTCTATAATGATCTATCTGTCAACGAAGTTGAAACCCCGCAGACTGTCGAGGTACTTCAGCCCGAGCTGATGGTTATGTCAGGCCCTCGCTGTCCAGAGGTTGGTTTCACTTCCTGTTAGTAAATTGTTGAAACACTCAAAGCTCCTCATCACTCTCTGCTTTGCATTGAAGATCAACCAAACACCAAGATTTCGCTTCCTCCACTCGAACTACGTGATCCCATTGCTCATGCGTTGGAGGAATCTTACACAGCAAGCACACATGCACAACATAAGTGGTCTACCTTTCTCACGTTTTCTTGCATGTCACAGTCAAGAGAATGCACACACTCAAGACTTGCATGCAATGTAGCACATCACCATGGCAGCTCCACAGAGTGTATGTCATGTGCTTTCACTCATCTCTGTTCTGTGGCCGCTTGTAAACTCAGAGTGTGTTTGTCTTCACTGTTATATCTTTCTTGTTTGCTGTATTGGATAGCTGTCTTGTTCGCGAACAATGCCTTCACCAACATGGGTCAACCAATAAGCCAGTGGTTGCATTGGAAGTATCACTTCACGTGAGATGGCCCATGCACCGTTAGCGTAGGAGTAGGAGTAGTGTTTTCCTTCAGTCTGTTTGCTTGCTTTGTTGGTTTGTTTGCTTGCTTGCTTTGTTGGTTTGTTTGCTTGCTTGCTTGTTTTCTTACTCGCTTTTCTCTCGCTTTTTCTTCTTCTTCTGCTTTGCTTTGTTGTTTGTTTGCTTGTTTTGTTCGTAAGTTAGTTTCGCATGAAACCATGTATGACTCTTGAAACAAGCTGGGTAAAGTACGAGAAGACTTGTACAACTATCAACATTTGGTTATCTGTTGCCCACTCATGTAAGAATTTGTTGTCTTCAGTCCATGGTACATCAATGGAAAATACGTATTGTTCGAAGTGAACCTTGGTGAAAACACAACACTTGTGCACTCACTAGTATCACCTACTCTAGTCGGTTGTTTTGGGTTAATCCTTGTCAGCTCAATCAAGTAGAATAAGGTGAGAGGGAAAACCTTAACAGGGATGTTAGAGGTATAATAAACTACTTCTTTGTAGGAACAACCTCTTCTGCTCTCAATAAGTCGGGATCCCTCTTCCACCTCTGAAATGAATAAGTGCTATGCACAATTATGAAGATGAAAAATGAAAAAGTGAAAAAAGTTTGGAAAAATGAAAGATGAATAAGGCGAAAGAAGAGAAAGGCTTCCTGCGTAGAGAGGTGATGCAAGTAACTCCGTCGGGGTACTGACCAAACTCGCTGGCAGCGGAGCCATGCTTGTGTTCCTGTGTGACTCTGTTGGGGTACTGTCCAGGCCTGTTGGCAGTGGAGCAACACCAGAGATGAAACTAAGACTCTGACGACTATACTAATTGTGCACCAATATACCCCTCAACCCTAATCGAAACCACTGTGTTGACTTGGCTTGGAATGTGTGTCAATTGACCAAGAGTGTGGCAAATGCTACATCTTACAATCAAGCAAGTGTGGAAACCAAGATGAATTGAGAACTGAAGAATACTTCCGGAGGTGTTAAGACTTGTTTTTCACAAACGAGGCCCATTCAGAGAGCTAGAGTTCTACCAGTGTGTCGCCAAGTGTTGTAGCGGCTACAACCACCCTCCAAAATTTTCCTTAGCTTCGTTTTGGAGCCTCCCTACCAGCCTTCACAGCAGCATGCCTTGCTTTATCAAGTACACAAGGTCCAATGTTTTTCTTGCAGAGAGATAGCTTGTCGATCAAACCTTCATGCATTTCCCTCATGGGTTGTTCATCCGGATTTGGTCTAGCAGCAGGTTAAGCGGCTCCTTCAAGAATTTGCGCAAATCTGGAGGGCAACCAACCTTCCCTCCAAAAATTACGCAATCCGGGCTGGCAGCTTGCTGGGCCCCAGAATTGCGCAATTTTGCTGAGCAAGCTTCACCTAGAAAATTGTTCAATCCTTCTCAGCTGGGCTGCTGAGCCCAGAATTTGCGCAAATCTGGGCAGCAGTTAGCTGCTCTGCCCAAAACTTTCTCAAATCTTCTAAGCGGCCAGCCCAACTCCTAGCCAGAAATGCACATTTTCTTCCAGCAGATTGAACAGCCTCTTGCATGTGCAGTTGAGTTGATCGGTTCCCTCCGGGACAGAGGAAAATAGACTTGCATGTATGGGTTGCTTCTCCCAAGACAGCATGCAAAGGCATCCCTTGTTTCAGGGATCTATTTTTGGCAGTTGGAGGTTACATGCAAGGATCATTTCAGAAACCTCCCACCAAGTGTCGCTTTCCCTAGATTTGTGGCATGCTCGTCACAACCTCGATTTTATCAAAACTCATCAACCAGATGCTGCAGAGCTCATTCCTCACATCAACCTTGCAGCTCTGACATCCCACATCGCATGTAGGATCTGTCGGCACATTCAGCTAAGCTGTTTTGCTGAAAGCCCGCTTTCCATGTCTTGTGTTGCATTTCTGGCGCTTTTTGTGTTTCGCTTCGTATGAACGTTGTCTGCATGATTTCAGTGAGCGCTTGCTGTCCTTTTGATACATACTAGCTTGTACTAGCACCATTTCAGTTTTCATTAACATCTCACTGCTGTTGCATGCATGAAACTGTTTTTCAAGAACGGTTGCCGATTCAGCGACTCGCCTCACGCACATGCATGTTGTTCCGTTTTCTGAATCTGTCATTCACCATTTACATGCATGATCTTTCTCTTATGCTTACACTCAGTACTGCCATGCATTCGCTTTCACATTCTCGCTCAGTTGCTTGTCGGCGAGTCTGGGCAGCCTTGGCCCAGACTCCGCCTCGCCAAGACAACATTGCGCAATCTTGAGAGGGAAGGCTCTTTCTTCCTCTCAGGAAATGCGCATTTTTGCCTAGTGACTGTCCTCCAGTCTTGCATTGCGCAATTCTGAGGGACAATGACTGTTGGTCCAGAAAATTGCGCAATGCAATCACTGAGCCTACAACCATTGTCAGTTGAGATTGCACATTTTGCAATTCCAGTAGCCAACAGCTAGATTGTACTGTGCATTGCGCAGTTCCAGCAATCAATCAGCCTCCTAGCAACCCAAACTATGCCTTGCGCAGTCTTGGCAGTGAGTCTCCCGACCTCCTGGCGGAAATTGCGCGACCTTCATGATCAGTCACACAGGAATGTTGCAAGTCAGATCTCAAGTTCATTTTGGTTTTCGACTGATAGATTGCTTGCCATCAGTGTTGCCATGTCTCCAGGTATCGCAGGTGTTCATCTGCCTCTCAACAACACAGGTATAATGGTTTCCAGAAGAGCAGAGTCGAAGACACAATTCAGAGCACACTTGGGGATGCAGTCGATCAAGTGTCTATGAGCTTGCCTACTTATAAAGACGTCAAGTTGTTCGTAGACAAGGACATCAAGATGTGACGGCAGCAGCATCACAACGAGCAGCATCATGAACAACAATTGAAGGTAGCATACCATATGCAACTAATGCAAGAGGAAGGTAGTTGACAACATGGAGGCGGAACAAAGTTGCAAGCTCAAGTAGATCCACTAATGATGAAAGCAACTTTGGAGACTCAGGCTATGAGGTGACTGCGACATAGCGCGAAGACAAAGAATGGAACAAAGGAGTTGCATGTGCTGAAGCAGCAACTCAAGGAAGAGCATGTGTTGCATAGACAATCGAATGAGTTACAGCAGGAACATGAACAACAAGGGGCGCAACATGCACTCACGGATGAAATTGCATCATACAAGTTATAGATCCATCCCAACAACTGGCACAAAGCAGACGTGGTGAGTAGTGTTGTTGATCGCATGCAAGGGATTCAACATCATGCATGTCATTGTGCGCACGCATGCAATCCAACCCAATCAGCACACTCACCAAGGCGAAGACAAGAAGCAAGTCCGGCTGGAGCTGAGCATGTAGTTGATAGTTGATGCGCATGACCACCAACACACACTAGAAGATTAGCACAGACATTATGCATCAGTGTGTTGCCAGTTCGGTTGCACCAAGAAGACCATGCACATGCTAGCAGACGAGTTGGATGAAGGAGCCACACCAATGCACTCGCTTCAACAAGATGTCACCATGGGGTGCATGCACACTATCACGGATGACCAAGCTTGGCATCAGCTCACCACCTTCACCATCATAAGCATGTCAAAGAGTTGGTCTCACCACAACGGACCGAGTGTCAGTGATGTTTTGCATGGCTTGCTCAAGCCATTTTGTCTCACATGAGCACATGTGCATTGTAGTGTAACGTCGTTTCAAGTGGAAGTTCAAGTGTCAATAGTTGGATGTAACAATCATAGAGTAGATGAAGAGTCATGAGGGTAGATGAACTGTCACAAAGAGGAATATCAAGGGTCACCCCACCCTTTGCTATAAATAGAACCTCATAACTCATTGTAAAGACTTTTGGTCAGCCAAGCTTCCGATTTGACTATCTTGGAAAGAGCTTGGACAATATTGTAACGAGCCTTGGCTTCTCCACTATGCAGAGCTAGTACATCTCTTTGGAGGAGTAGGCGATTGTTGCTGTAAAGTTCCACTATTGGAAGTAGTGGTTGGACATGGATGTATTGTATGACAGGAACTTACACTTCTTAATATAACAAGAGCCAGCACGTTTCATGCATATGTTGTATTGTATTCAATACTATCTAGCAATGTGGAAAAAGTCGAAGTCGGGATTTATTCGGCAAAGGTCCAAAAGTTGAAAAACTTGTCAAAGTCGGGAGTTTTTTGAAAAATTCGGCAAAATTAAAAAAACACAAAATTATTCATTTTTAAAATTTTTTTTTAACATCTAGAGTATCCACAACATCAAATAAATCCATTTCCACATAAACATGTAAAGTAAGCTAATATATAATATGTATATGAAGTCTAGTGCTACTTCACATATCAAAATAGTGAATCAACTCCTAAATTTTGAGTCCTGTCTGAGTCTCAACTCTCAAGAGTCAAAATATCAACAAAAAATATAATAAATGTATATCATGAGTTATCTAAAAGTCATCAAGTAATTAGTCACTGAGATCCTCTTCCCCTTTTAATTTTTGTTTCTGCTAATTGTATTAAGAAATAAGTCATGCATTTATTCAGTAGATTGTAATCTGCTTGGGTAATAAGGTGTCAGGTGGTAGGTCCAATGAAAATTAATAGTGAGTATCACAGTAGATGTGAAAATTAATGCTAGGTGACTCCAAGCTGCTTATTTTCTGAGAAAACACTAGATGTCAGATTACTAACCTAGCCTTGGCATCTATTTTTCAAAAACTCTTGGAGGTAAAATCCACTTCTGATACATAACCTTTCCTCACATTTACAAGGAGTTCACCACTAAAGAAAATTCCCTTTCAAAACGTGCTCTCATTGCAAGAAGGATCTTTGCTGTCACAAGATTTCACAAGTACTTTGTTCCTGTCTGAAAAATGGGTTCTTTTTTGAGGCACTGGTTTTGTTTTTTTTGGACAGGTTGTTATTTGATCTTCATGACCTCTTCTTTGTTGTTTCTTCTGGAAGCATTCAACAACTATAACAATGTTTTTGATGGTGTGGGGTTCTTTCTATGGAAGACTGTTGTATGCCTGTCCTTTTGGTACTTTTGTTATCTTTTGAAGGGGCAGTGGTTGTTAGAGTCTGGATCACTGAAAGCCTGGAGGCTTAGCCAATGTATACTTTGCTTTCTAAATAGAAATATGAAGTATAAAGATTTGTTTTTCCTTGAAAAACAAAAGCATATCTTAACCTCAAAACTAACAGATTACAAATGAGACTACTATGCTGGCAAGAAGTATGACAAACAATACAATGCAATAACTTGAAAATGCATGGATGGAAGCTTCAATTTACAGTTTT
Organism: Pinus taeda; assembly: GCA_000404065.3. Taxonomy (NCBI): domain Eukaryota; kingdom Viridiplantae; phylum Streptophyta; class Pinopsida; order Pinales; family Pinaceae; genus Pinus; species Pinus taeda. The sequence continues at coordinate 13,817 of APFE030500071.1, read as the reverse complement.
TTCACCTTTGCGGTCTCTTTATTCGTTGCCTGGGATGGGAGGCAGACTTTTTGGGTCGACTCCCGATTAAATCGGGAGTATAAGGAAAAAATCGTGATTTTTTCCTTTGTGAAAAAGTCGCCAAAAAGTCGGGGGATTAAATCGTTTAGTTCAAAAAATCGCGTTTTTAGGATTAAATCGAGATTTTTTGTAGATTTTTTCCACACTGCTATCTAGTTTACTCTAAATGATATAAGTATTTTCTTTCTTATGCATGCATGTATAGACTATTCTGTATAAGTATGTACGAATCTTTCTGAAACGTGTTGTTGGTTTAACCATGACTTTGGGTTGCTCGCTAACTTGCCTTTCATGTTGTGATGTATCTTTGCTCGTGTGTTCCCTTCCAAGCAAAGTGCCATCATAGGTTTCCAAGGGGCGTACTCACCACACCCTTAGTGTGTTAGAACCAGTGTTGTGAAAAGCGCGATAAAATCGCGATTTAATGAAAAAGTCGCGCTTTTTTCAGGATGACGATTTAATCGCGATTTTTATTTGAAAAAATCGTATATATTTTTTTTGCTGATTTTTTTTTTTCCGAAAAAAATCACGATTTTTTTCGAAAAAAATCGCGATTTTTATGGAAAAAACCGCTGATAGTCGGGGCAGTGCGATTTATAATGAGTTTTGAAAAAAAATGAATATTTTTATACCAAACGATTTTTTCCGATATTTTCCCCATTTTTCCGATTTTTTCCGATTCATTCCCCGCACCGATTTAATCCTGATCGCGATTTTAACAACATTGGTTAGAACCTCTCATGCACCTCCCTTGTCTTATTGTAGCTGTCACACCCTTGCTACCAATAGAGACATCTTACTTGCCTTTATGTGAAATCGTGGTCAAGGCATTACCATATGACCAACTTCTAGGATTCCTACACCAAATGGTCTGAGGTCTAATTGGGACTTTTTGCCGAGGATATCCCCTTACATGTTGGCGGGTCCAACACCGTCAACACTAAAATTGCAGCCATACAAGTAGTCCACACTGAAGCAAAAGGGAGTTGACAAGCTCCAACATCGTTTCTATGGGCCATATAGGGTGATCCGATGAGTTGGAGAGGTAGATTATGAGTTGGAGCTTCCACCAGGGAGCAAGGTGCATAATGTATTCCATGTCTCTTTCCTGAAAAAGGCTTCGGGACAATGAGTGACCACTGCTATTGAGTTATCACCATTGGATGATGAGGGGAATTTGATTTTGACACCAGAGGTTGATTTAGAGGAGAGGGAGAGGAAGTTGAGGAGTAGGACTATTAGAGAATTCCTTGTCAAGTGGAAGGATTTGCCTGAAGAGGATGCCACTTGGGAGGGAGAACATATTTTGCAGCATCCAATACTACAGTTGCTTGAGGACAAGCAACATTTGGGAGGGTAGGACTGTCATGTCCCCAATTAAAAGTTTTGACAAGGAAATTCCTAATTTTGCAATTTTGGCAATTAATATTTATATTTAGATAAATAAAACTAGGAGAAATAAGTTGTGGAGATATTAAATAAATTTTGGAGCAAAGACAATGGTTTGGACTTAGGAAAAGGAAAAAAAACAAAGTGAAGATAAGTTGTGGAGATCACCCAGAATGGAAATCGAACCATGGGAAGAATCAAACCATGGTATCCAATTATAGTGTGAAAGAAATTGAACCATGGTATGTGTCATATCTCTATCATACACATTAAAGACTATATATAAAAAAAAATCTAAAACCTTAAACATGATAAGATATGGTTTCACCACAGTAAAGTTACACATAAATCAGGTGACATAATAAAGCTTTGGTGTTCTTTCGATTTCTCTAGGCTCGTTTTTCAAATTGTTAGCGATTGGTAGCTGGCCTCATTATGAAGTTGTGCTTTAAGGTACCCCTTTCCCTATTATTTGTCAGCTACATCAAATCTGGAGTCAGGTTTTTTATGATAAACATAAATTCCTCACTGTAAACATTTTATATCTGGATCGTTTGTTTGGTTGTTTTACATGTACTCCAGCTCTGTCATGGCTACGTGGCATGAGCAGGCTGTCCCTCCATTGCTGTGCGCCTCGGGATTTTCTTCACATCGATGACGGAGGGCTCGGGCTTTTTGATCCGATGGCTGAACTTGCTTCTACGGGTTACTCATACTCCAATGTTGGAGAAAAGGCTCATTCGATTCCTTTGCTCTTTGGTGTCGGTTACTGCTCTCCTGCTCCTTTCGCTGGCTGGTCCAGCTTGCTGGTGGGAACCCTGTCTCCAGAGGATAACCTTAAAAACTGGGTTGTAGAATTTCTTTTTCTAAATGGATGAAACCTCGCATTTTCTCATGTAAGTACTTCTGTGTCAGATTTTCTTAGAGTTTTCGTTTGTTTGCCTGCATTTCGACATCAGAATTTTTATCCTATTTGGTTTTATTGCCCGCTAATTGCAGGGACGGAGGATACAGGTCCGGCTATCAACAAGAGGTGCTCATGTTTTTCCTATTCGTCTCCGCCGCGCAAAGACTCCCGAGTAAGCTTCCAGTGTCCAAGGTGCTAGCTTTGGACACATGGATGAACTCGGGTTCAATGAGTCTGCAAGATACTCTGCTTCCAATTTTTTTTTGAAGTTTATACAGGCTCTTGCCTAATTACGATTTATTTCTCGTTTCTTGTTATTCGTACCCTCCTCTGGTTGAGGGTTTCTTGTGGATCTACAACTCATGCTGCATTGGCATAGTCCCGCTTATTTTTTTGATTCTACAGGAGCTTCTCAGCGCACTGATACTGTTAAAGTTGTAATGTTAACTATCCTAGCCGAGGCCTTATAATTCTTAATGCTACTTTGTTCTCTGTTAAGTGTAATATGAGGTCGTGGCCATATGAATTATCTGGATATGCTGTCTTGTTTTCTTAAACTTATTTGGGCTGAGACCATTATAGTCCTTCTGGATTTTATGCTATTATGCTGCTATTTAGCTTAGGGTTGGCGTATAAAATTGCTCCTGTTATCTTGGTATACACTTATGGTTCGTGACAGTCCATTCCGGAATCTTGCAAAAGAATGTTTTTCTGTTAACTTGTTTTATGATTAGGGTTTTTCTTTGGATACTGAGAAATTATTACTGCCTTTTAGGAAATCCTTGTAATGGACCATCGATTACCCTTTGAAGTGAAGGTTCTATGTACCTATGCGTGGTTAAGATGCTTTATTTGTCTGCTTGAATTCTCTGGTTAAAACGTTTATTGCTTCTCTTCCACTTGGGTTCCAGATTAGTAATAAATTTGGGGGTTTACTACTAAGGGTCAGGGTTTACTATATTCTTTTCTGTTTTCGCTTGAATAGTGCACTGCTTTAAACATCTAGTTCGGTATTTTAATTCCGTCAGGGTTTACTTCTGTAGGGTTCCATCTCGTCTTATGGCCCGAGTGGAATCCTTCAAAAAATTATGGCAAGTCTGCTTGATATCTTTTTTTGTGATATAGTCCAGATTCACCTGGAATTAATATCTTGATTATTCTATCACAGGGTTACATCGGTTATTTCCAGCTTGGTACTATTTTTTATCAACAGTGTTTTTACTTTCACCCTTGTTTTTTTTATGTATTTCTCCTTAAGAACTTGGGCACGCCCTCCCTAGTTTATATGGGTTTCTCAGTTCTTAAGCTACTCAGACTACCAGTTTAATTACAAACAGTAATTCCATCTCATTTATTCCTTTTAATAATATATTCACTGGTTCTTCTCAGCTAAACATCAACAACAAGGAAATTCCTAGATTTAATTTAACCATTAGAGAACAATCAATGACCCTGTTTCAAGTAGCGGGTGCCACTGCCAGTTTTGCACAGCAAGACCCCTACGATTCATGTTTTGCTATAGCAAGATAACACTAGACCTATTACAATATTTCCAACTATCTTTACCAGGTTAAGAGCTACAACTCAACATGTATAATTATATTCATAAGCACATAAATGATTTCAAGACACATGAAAGAATTTTTGTCTAGCAGATGAGTTCCAGGAAGGTTTCACATACCTGTACTTTTCCAAGAAAGATAAAGAAAACTCCAAAGATAAAGTTCACCTTCGTTAACTACTGCTTTCAACCACCCAACCTTGAGATTCATCCTTCAAGACCCAATCTCCCCCCAAGCACACTCACAAGACCACTGTCTTCTGCAAGTTTGTCGCACACAGTGCTCATGCTATCTGGTGATCACTAGACTTGGCATTTTTCCCCCTTACCGTCTGACCTTTCAACATGGTTTTTTCCTCTCCTCACTCCTTTTTCTTTTGGAGCATTTCACAGTTAGGGGAGGTAGTTAGGGTTTCTTTCAGGCAACTACCTTTCCAACTTCTTTCCATCAGAAGTTACAAAATCTGCCAACATCCAAATCATTTCTTGTTTAACAAAATTACTAATATTATTCAATTCAACAAATAACAACAATAAATGTCTAGTTTGTTCTCACTGTAGTAAAATAAAAATAATTACAGTTTTCCGGGAGCATTACAATATGAGGAAGGGAAAACAACAATAAATGGAAGGATAGAACCCCATTTTGATCATTCTAGTTTAGTATTTCATTTCTGATTTGGAAGGTTTGCTTGAGCTGCCGAGCCAAGTCAACTAGTGCTGCTTAGCATAGGGATTTCCAATTGAAAAATCCCAACTCTCTTTTAGTAAACTTAGAGTGTCACCCTAGGAGAGAAATTTGGAGTTGATTGGACATTTTTTTCCTAAATTTTGTGAGTCATTACATCTCTGCATCAGATGGGACAAATTTTTGAAGAGGACGCAGTAGCGAGAATAGAGTTGTTTGGAGGAGGAATTGAGGATATTTGCCTCAAGAATTTGCAGGGATTTCACTTAGAGGAGGACAACTTTCCTTGTAGAGTTTCAGAGCCTAAGATTGTTGCATTTGTATGGGTTGAATTATTCTTCCTTAGGGCCTGGGAAGGGGTTTACTGGACAAGTTTTATTGAAGCAGTTGTTGTAGCTTTGTGCTGGGAAATAGATGGAATTTTCACAGTATCATTTCAGCACTATTTCTCAATTGTTTTCAGTTCTTTTGGTGGAGGATTTTGGGTGGATGCAGCTGTTAGATTCTCTGGTGGGACGTAGAGCTCGGTATTGGGTGATTTCACTTGATTTTTGGGTAATTCCAGGAGGTTGGAATTAGCCAAAAAAAATTCTGGGTTTTGTTGGTCCAGGGTAGGAGAGAATTGTCCTAATTTTCAGGATTTTTGGAGTATATTTGGGGCCTCAAATATCAATTTGCCTCCAGCAGCAGCAACAGTGAATTTCTGGGCAGAGCCTATAACCAGTTAGCTTATTTCAGCGTAGAGTTTTCTTCATTCTCACCTAGGTTTTGCATGCTTCTTTAGCAAGCCCAGGTGTAGTCATTCCACTATATTTTGTACTTAGATTCTCATTGGATATTCAATAAAATGGCTCAACTCTATTATTTTTGCTCAACAGTGTTCTAAATTTGTTTTTTTTGTAGAGTTTTCAAATTGCATGTTTATTTTTTTGTTGTAGATAGTTCATGTTTTGATATTTCACGGTATTTCTCTAATTAGAATATTACACCAAATCAACCCTCCAAGAAGCCCTTCCAATTAGGTCATATATCAACCAAATCAACGAGGATTAATTCTGCTTCAGTTGGCTTGCAGCTACAACTTCGCCCCCCATCTTTGACCTGCAATTCGGATCTACTTTTTTCAGCATTCCAAAAGCTACAAAAATCCTAACCTTTGCCCCTATGAGAGAATAGAGCCCAAAAATGAACTTTCTTTCTTCTTCTTGGTTTCTTTTTTCCTTCTAGACCTTCGCTCTTGCTTTTTCCTTGTTGCCAATTTCAGATCTAACTTCTTCTTGAGAGAGATCGAAATGGTGTTAAATGACGTTGATGTTGCTTCTATTTATACACATTTGAGGGTTTCAAATACCCTCCTTTACGCTGAGTTTTTGCTGGTAGGGCTGACTTGTGCTAGGAGGCTTCTATAACTTTCTAGACTCAATCAATATCTTTTCCATGATACAATTTGCCCAACAGGGTCTTATACAATTGACAAGGACTCTCTTGACTCAAGAAAAATACTCTTTTGACATGACAAACCCTAGAAGCATGAAGAACATACTTGACCTAGAAGAACATCAAAATGGACCATGAAACTCGTGCTTAAAAATAATATTTTTCTTTCTTCTTTTTTCTTGTAACATAAGATATACATAATGACATTAGTACATAGACAATTATGAAGATTGAAACTAGTTACATTTTCCAACATTTTGTTAGCTTTTGGGGTTGTTCCAAAACTGTTTTCACCTAGCTAGGAGAGTGCTAGGTTTCCTAGTTCCTAGGAGATTCTTGATGGACATATGGATGGCTTAGTTTGGGTGGATGATTGGCCTTGTTTAGAGTGCTAGCATGATGCATTTACCTAGGAGTTTGTTATCCTAATCAACATTATGACTAATCCATTGGGTGCACACAGTGGGGGGGGGGGGGGGGGGTGTTGTTTGATTAGGAGAGGTATCTTACTTCATAGGAGGAGTTCTAGGCACTTAGGACAATTGACTTGAGGATGTTTGGGTCGAGGAACATACTTTATGGAGGTTAGGGATGGACCTAGACACATATGTTGAGAAGCATTGAAACATAATAACCACCTTGTCACTCATGTTAAGGCGTGTTGGACAAGAAAGGGCATGCGATACTTAACTAGAGGAGAAATGCCTTGAATGAGGGCACCTGGAGAGTGAAGCACAATGGGAGGAGTGATGTTGGTCTAACAATGTATTGGAGAGTGCATGATTTTAGAGAGGGGGCATTGAGCACAACGAGGATCATGCTTGGATGGTGAACTATGTTGGGTTTTTGTAAAATCCTATTATGGCACTTGTTATCCTTGTATTGTGTATATTATAGTGCTCATTATGGGATTTACTTGTTGGTTATTGGTATGGTCTTAGTTCACGTCTTTTGTTGGCCTCCTTCGCCTATTTTATATAAAGGGAAGGGTGTTAAATTCTTTTGTAGTAGATTTGATTTACTTCAACAATTTATTGAAAACCCATAAATTATTTTATCTCAAATATTTTTGAAATTGTTGATAAAATAAACACACTGTTATATTAGCTCAAAAAAATAAAATGTAGTGGAAGTAAACTGGGGAAATCAATCACTTTACAACATCAAATTTGTGCCCAACGAAATCTTCCTTAATAATAAATTCCTCGGAAAAATTTGGGCCTAGGCCCACCAAAAATACACAGAAAAGTTCAAATTTATGCCAAGCACAATCTTCCTTCATATTAAATTCCTTAGAAAATTTTGGGCCTAGGCCCACAAAAAATACATAGAAAAGTAGAACTCCTAGGAACCAGGAACTTGAACCTATTGGGAAAAATAGGCCTATAGTGTTAATTTTTCATAGGGCTACATTGTTCTTTTCTTTGATAATTGCATTTCTTCATTAATACATTAAGTTCACCCCATACCATCGTTACATAATTGAGATCTACACCATTATCTATCAACATATGCAATTATATAGAAAGAATAACATCATCATCATCATCAATGTAGTGGAACATAAGGGAACAATAGAAGAAAAGCATGCACACAAATAGAGACACCAGGATTGGTCGAGACCAAGGCAAAACCCACTATGGAGAAAACCCTTGCAAATCTTCTTCTTCTTAGATCGTCATCAAATGATTAAGCAAAAGGGTACAATGATCCATAACTTTATCTATGCAACAAAACAACTATGATATCCATGAAACAGATTTAATCATGCTTATAATCAAAACCCTCATTCTAATGGCTGTAATGTGTGGTCACTCGCTGTAGTCAATCGCTGGATACTGTTGAACACTGTGCTGAACACTGTTGTCACTGAGCGAAATCTTTGGAATACAGAAATCTCATCTTTGAGTCCCGGACATAGGGAGGAAGAGTTGTGCGAGCGTTTATAGCAATCCTAGACACTCTCTGCAGTACTGGAAGGCAACGTTCGAAACATATTTGGACTCTCCCAGGGGAACTAGATGAGGGCGTCTGGGGTCAAACATACCGAGATCTACCTCAAACCCTGGATGTTGTCATAAGGCTTCTATGTGAGCGTCTATTGTTGATTTAAGGTAGCATCAGATGTGCTCTAGCCATGAATATTGGTGGAGAGGCTAAAGCACATGAGATCTCCAAGACACAGAAATGGTTTGGGCAAATTCTAACCAGTTTGGGAGATATTAAAACAATTAATATATTTAATGGAGTTCCTAAGTGTAAACTTAGGAAAAATAAAATATTAATGGGTATTAATATAAAACTGGGTTAGAAGGTTCCAAAAGTCATGGATCAAGCCAAATCTAATCTTTATCGTTGATTAGAGATTTAATCTTGGCCGTTGAAGGACCAACGAGAAAAGTATAAGGAGAGGCTTCAAGGTTAGTTGGAGAATACACTAGAGTGATTAGTCATTCATTTTGCTAGAGCGGGGTTGCTAAGCGAAGTTGAATCAGTGATTAGCAGCAAGGAGCAGTGGGTACGAGGCAGAGACAATACTTAGAGACCAGCGTAGAAGCAAAGAGAGCGAGAGCATTAGCCAGTCCAGGCTACGCAGAGCCCAACAGAGACAACGCAGAGGCCAGAGGGACTGTGTCATCCACTCAAAAGGATGCTGGAGTGACGTAGAGGGTCCCAAAGGCTGCGGCCTTAGAGAGCTGACATAAAGGGCCCTGGGGCTAACGTAGGTGAGCAGAGGCTAACGCAGAGGCCAGAAGGACCAACGCTGAGATTCAGTTGTGCCAGAGAGGGTTTTGTGGGATAGGTTTTCTGAATACCTATTTCCGAATATAGAGGTATTGCTGCCATGTATGTTTCTCTATCGGGTGAGCCGATCAGGGATCACTTGTACTCAGAAAGACTGCATAATAATATAACCCCTCTGAATAGCTGCACCGGTTTTTCCGCATTGGGTTTTTCCGGGCACATTTGTCCAAAAATAATGGTGTCACTTGTGTGCTTATTTTCTTTTAGTTTATGATCTGTAGATGTTGTGAATGTATTGTGTTTATTTCGGTATTCAAATGTTTTAAATAACTTATTCAAATTTAAATAAGTAGAAGAAATAAACCAGCCGAATACAAATTAATTTTCTAATGGATAGACTTCGAAAATTCAACATGGTCTCAGAGGGTGGTTGCAGATTATAGGAGAGCTGAAGGCATCAACTGAGTAGAGCATTTGCAACAGAATCAGTGGTCCCGAGTGATAGTAGCTGATCCTTGCAGAAGCGACAAAGGAAGGGTTGACACAGAGGGACTGCGTCATCAGTCTGGGCCAGAGAGAGTCCAACGCAGAGGCTGAGGAGGGCAGAGACAGGCTCACGCAGAGCCACACAAAGGCAAGGAGGGCTGATGTAATTGGCTGAGGGAGTTGTTTTTCCGTTGCGGGGATTGTGTAGAGCCAAGAGGCTCAATCCTTCATTTGTTGGGGCGAAGGAAGTTGTGGGCAGTTTGCGGGAGTGAAGCTGGTGGGGTACTGTGGTTAGAAAAATACCTAACAGGGCAAGACCAAGGTAGAGGAAGTTGCTGCCGAGGCTGATTTTTAGCCAAGGAATCTGGATCAATGTTGCAGTTGCATAGATGATTGGAGAGGGGAAACTTGACGGTTGGTAGAAGGATTTCTAGGAGGGAAATCAGGACTCATAGGGAGTCTAGAAGAGAACTTCCAGACAAGAAGTAGAGAGACTCAGCAGGAGTCTAACCAAGAACTTCTAGACGGGAAGTAGAGAGACTCAGTGGGAGTCAAACCAAGAACTTCTAGGCGGGAAGTAGAGAGACACAGAGGAGTCGACAGAGAAGAGTAACGAGATGGCCGTGAATGGGCTGAGAGATTAGGGCATCCAACTTTGTGGTTTGGAAGGCCAGGATCTTGCCCATTCTAGACAGACATCGTATCAAGGGCTTCACCTTGAGAGTGATGGCTATCCTAGTTGACCCGGTAGCTAATGAAAGGTATGATGAGGCAAAGGGTAAGGTAAAGTATATCATCCTTGATGGGATCAAGGATCATGTGGTCCAACATATTGCCGAGAAAGAAACGACAAAGGAGATGTGGGACACTTTGAAGACATTGTACTAGCATACTTCCGTGCAGAGGAAGATGCTCCTGGAGATTCAGCTAAGGTCATACCAGATGCAAAAGGGAGAGTAGGTAGATGTCTTCCTCGGTCGGTTGAAGGAGATTCGTGACCAACTGACTTCCATAGGGGCCACATCGGATTAGGAGTTGATGGTAAGGACCGCACTTAACATAGTCTCAAAGGATTGGGAGACATTTGTCCAGAGCATACTAGGCAGAACGAGTCTTTTGGATTGGGAAGAACTATGGGCGACTCTTCGTCAAGAAGAGATCAAACGGCTAACCAAGGTGAGAAGTAGTGGAAAAGGGGTCAGGATCAAGAAGGAAGAGGAAAAGGATGCGACTCTAGCATCTGCAGGAAAGCAGGAGAAGAGGAAGAGGGACCTCTCCAAGGTCAAGTGCTTCCATTGTGGGGCACTGGGCAGGACGAGTCTTCTAAATTGGAAAGAACTGTGGGCGGCTCTTCGTCAAGAAGAGATGAGACGGCTGACCAAGGCGAGAAGTAGTGGCAAAGGGGTCAGGATCAAGAAGGAAGAGGAAGATGATGTAGCTCTTGCATCTGTGGGAAAGCAGGAGAAGAGGAAAAAGAAGGACCTCGCCAAGGTCAAGTGCTTCCATTGTGGGGCGCTGGGTCACTATGCGAACCAGTGTCCGAGGAAGAAGAGTAAGGGAGAGGCTTCTGACTCGAACGCAACGCCAGCAAGGGCGGAGAAAGAAGTCAAGGAGGATGACGATTGTGACATGAGTGCTCATGTGCCACTTGAGAAGAAGTGGGAAGACATCAAGCTCTAGTCACGAGGACTACAGGTGATGAGGGGCAGGATCCTTGAGGTAGCTAACCTCTTGGATTATACCTTGCTACGGGAGCTCCAAAGAGGAGTAGTAGGATTGGCGGATGTCGGTAGGGATGGATGCAGATGAAGCGGCGGAGAGTGTTACAGTGCAAGAGTCCCGGGGCAGCGCGAGGCTAGCAGGCTGCAACAGTGCGAGAGGCATGGAGAGTGTTGCACTAGTGCAGGATGGCACAGAGAGGTGTGCAATGGTGCGATATGCAGGGAGTTGTTGCAGTAGCGTAAAGGTCAGTAGAGGGAGCACTTGTTAACAGCAGAGGGAGCTTCAGCGTCAGGATTGTTTCTAGCCTGACAAGGATGTTAGAAGTTGGGTGGATCAATTACTTACTTCTTAGTAACTGAGTTGCACTGCAGTAGCAGTATGCGGTAGCACGATGCAGCATGATGAGAGGGGATGCAGTGCAGATGCACTTGGAGTGTTGGGAGGATGGACCAATAGCAACACGGATGCAGAGGGCGCTGCCATACAGATGCAACAGTGGCAGTGGCAGGGCCATGGGCAGTCGCACAGAATGCAGTAGTGTAAAGGATGTTGGGTGGAGAGGCCTAGCATCAACACAGGTACCGACGCTGTATGATCAGAGTAATGCTCAATGTGGAGTATTACTAGAGCACAATCTTCACTAAGAGGGAGTGTTGATTTGAGGTAGCATCAGATGTTCTCTAGCCATGAAAACTGGTGGAGGGGCTAAAGCACATGAGATCTCCAAGACACAGAAATGGTTTGGACAAATTCTAACCGGTCTGGGAGATATTAAAATAATTAATATTTTTAATGGAGTTCCTAAGTCTAAACTTAGGAAAAATAAAATATTAATGGGTATTAATATAAAACTGGGTTAGAAAGTTCCAAAAGTCATGGATCAAGCCAAATCTAATCTTAGCCGTTGATTAGAGATTTAATCTCGACCGTTGAAGGACCATCAAGAAAAGTATAAGAAGAGGCTTGAGGGTCAGTTGGAGAATACACCAGAGTGATTAGTCATTCATTTTTCTAGAGCGGAGTTGCTAAGCAAAGTTGAATCAATGATCAACAACGAGGGTCCGTGAGTACGAGGCAAAGAGGCAAAGACAATACTGAGAGACCAACATAGAAGTAGAGAGCGCAAGAGCAACAACAGTCCAGGCTACTCACAGCCCAACAGAGAGTGCAGAGGCCAAAGGGACTGCGTTATCCACGTAGAGGCTACTCGAGTGACACAGAGGGTCCCAAAGGCTACGGAGTGCCTGAGAGGGTTGACGTAGAGGGTCCCAAAGGCTACGGAGTGCCTGAGAGGGTTGACGTAGAGGGTCCTAGGGCTGACAAATGTCAGGGGGAGGCTGACGCAGAGGAGAGAAGGGCCAGTGCTGAGCTTTAGTTGTGCCAAAGAGGGTTTCATGGGACAGGTTTTCTGAGTACCTGTTTCCGAATATAGAGATATTGTTGCCATGTATTTTTCTCTGTTGGGTGAGTCGGTTAGTCACCCAGTTGTACTCAGAAAGACTGCATAATAATATAACCCCTCTGAATAGCTGCACCAGTTTTCCCGTGTTGATTTGGGATAGCATCGGATGTGCTCTAGCCTCGAAACTTGGTGGAGAGGCTAAGGCACATGAGATCTCCAATACCCAGAAATGATTTGGGCAGATTCTAAACAAATTGAGAGATATTAAAATGATTAATATTTTTAATGGAGTCCCTAAGTCTAAACTTAGGGAAAATAAATTATTAATGTGTATTAATATAAAACTGTGTTAGAATGGTTCAAAAGTCATGGATCAAGCCAGAATTAATCTTAGCCGTTGATTAGGGACTTAATCCTGGCCGTTGAATTGTTAACGAGAAAAGTATAAAAGGAGGCTTGAGGGTCACTTGGAGAACACACCGAGTTGATCAAGATTTCGATTTTCTGGGGCAGGGTTTGCTGAGGAAGTTGGAAGAGTGATCAAAGTTGCAGCTGAGGGGTAGTGAATATAGAAGGAGAGACGCAGAGATAGTACCAGAAGGATCAGCGCAGAAGCCGAGAGAGAGGGACGCAGAGCTAACCAGAGGTTCACGCAGAGCTAGCTAGGGCTCAGGCAAAGGTAGCCAGGAGCTGCGTAGTGCCTCAGAGAGCCAGGGTGGGTGACGCAGAGGCTGAAGGGCCGACGCAGTGCCTCCAGAGGCTGACGTAGGGCGAGCTAGGGTGACGCTGGGCAGATGCTGGGCTAGAAAGGGCTGACGCTGGGGTTTTCGTGGGGCAGATTAGAGCTGGGAGTTGTCGGAGTGTTTATCTGGGGTTTCAGTCGGAACATCTGTCTTTGATTGAGAGGTACTACTGCCGAGATTATGCTCTATTGGGTGAGTCGGTTTTTGCACTCAGATTGTATTCTGAAGCTGCTTAATAATACAAACCCTCAGATAGTTGTACCGGTTTTCTTGTGTTGGGGTTTTTTCTGGGGACATTGGTCCAAAAACAATGGTGTCACTTGTGTGCTTGTTTTGTTTCCTTCAGTTGATGATCTGTAATGTGTTGAGCATGTACTTGTATTTATTTTCAGTATTTACATGGTAAATAAATTGTTAATTAATTAGAACAAGTAGGCAGAAATAAATTAGAAAAGTACATGAAGGGTTTCTAACAGTTAGACTTAGAAATTCCAACATGGTATCAGAGCGTGGTTCTAGATCACAGGAGAACTGAGGACATTAGCCGAGCAGAGCAGCAACAACAAAAAGCAGTTGTCCCGAGTGACAATAGTTTTTGCTAGCAGAGAAGCAGTAAGGAAGGGGTGACGCGGTGCTTGCGTCATCAAGTTTGAGCCGGGAAGAGGATCAGCGCAGTG